>BBSZ01012965.1:0-41809 GCA_000981365.1 Subanguina moxae | reverse complement strand
ACCCATTGGGACCGACAGTTTGTGCTCTTATAGCGAGAGTGCTCTTATAGCGAAGGTAAACTTTGTCTATTTATCTGTCTTTATCGGCCAACCAAATTTTTTTTTAGTGCTCTTATACCGAGAGTGCTCTTATAGCGAAGTGCTCTTATATCGAGAGTCGACTGTATGTCTTTATACATGTGTTCATTCTCGACCGCTCAAATCTTGTTTTTACATTTTTTTTTCATCTTTTCCGAACTTCTTTCTTCCACACTTTCCAATTGAATGCATTTTATAGGTGGTGAATTTTCATTCTAACTCAAAATTTCTAATGCAAAAACTATTGAAAACGAGTTGTTGTTCCATCAGAAGGGAAGTTGTTTTGATGTTTTATTCAATCACGTGAAAAATCTTCTCTTTTTATTTACTCAATCTTTCACCTTGTCCAATTTTAATGAGATTTTCTTGTTATTTTTCTATGAGTCTACTACAAATTTTGCTCATTTCAAATTTCCTCGGTGGTATATATGTTTAATAGAATTTTTTTTAAAGTGGTAACGCGATGATTAGAACGACACAGTCGAGTTTCCAGGGAAACAAAGAGAGCACTTTGCTTCTAGAGATTAATTGAAAAACTTACCTTGCTTACACATATACACTCCACCAAAGGTTCAATTCGCATTATTGTTTTTTTTTTATTATTTCTTATTCAAAACATGATAACAACTAATCAACAAAGTAATCTCCTCTTAATTCTACATCTTTCTTGCAGCTTTTGAATGCTTCTGACTTAGAATCGGGCTGGCTTCAAAGTGCACAATACCTGGAAAAAATTGGGAAAAAGTTTGAAAATGACTGATCTTGACTAACCTTTGGTATGAAAAAAAAAACCCTGGAAAGTTCTAACAACTTTTTATGTGGGAAGGTCGGCTAAACCCAACTCATAAAAAGTAATTATCGAGGATGGAGTGAACACCTCATTTTTGATTCTTTTACAACTTGGATAGGCGTTCACTTCCCCATCTCTGCTCATCATTTTCTGCTGGCCAAATAGAGCAGAACGAGACGTAGACGTCGCTTTTTTTTTTTCTCTCTAGAACAATCATTTGGACTTGTGTAGGGAGCAAACATTTTCTGCCTACACAAATCACAAAGCACAAATTTCTCCATAGATTGTGTTATAAATAGAGTGAAAAATGGATTTTTGTTTTAGTTACATTTGCTGAAATATTTTCACCGAAATGGTCCACTACAAACTGACCTATTTTCCAGCGAGAGGTCTGGCAGAGGGTATTCGCCTTACTCTTACCTATGCCCAACAGCCATTTGAGAATGATACAATCACTCATGAGCAATTGAAAGAGATCAAGCCTAGTAGGTATTTGTTTGTTGTTTTTTTTTTGTAAAATAGACGTTAGAAGGTGTAAGTCAGGGTTGGAGCTGATTTCTGGTTGTTATTTGTGTAAAAAAGAAAGGTGAGCTCCACCCTTGTGTGCAGCCTGGTCCACGAATACCGCAGATCGCATACCTTATAAAGATCTCCTCCAAAAATGAAAAAATCAGATTTTATGCTCTAATTCTTCGACATTCCTGGACCATATTATGCAAAAATTTTCAATTTTAGAGCTGACGTACGGGAAAGTCCCTGTGCTTGACGTGGATGGAAAGAAGCTTTACCAAAGTGCGACCATTTGTCGCTATTTGGGTGAAAAATATGGTGAGTATCATTAATTTGCTAAATAAAACAAAAAAAAACAACAGTGTAACTGTCGTATTTGTAACTATCGTATTTTCTATAATAGAACCTACCCTTCACTAATAGACGCCTCCACACCAGCTAGATGGTAGGTAAACCATAGGTAAACCATGTGGAGGATAGATAAATTGGGTGAAGGGTAGGTAAACCATGTGGAGAGTAGGTAAACCATGTGGATGGTAAATAAACCAGGTAAATGGTAGGGTAGTTCTTATCATTATTTACTTAAATTGCAGGTCTAGCTGGCAAAGATGAGTGGGAGAAGGCCAAAGTCAACGAGTTGGTCGACTTCTACAAAGTAGTCCATCCAATACAAAAAATTTTACATCAAAAAAATTGTGTAAAATTTCAGGATGCGTATGCCGAACTTACGCCCTATATGTACACCGTTATGTATGGACGAGAAGGCAACAAGGCATTTATCTTATTTTCTATACTTGAGACAAAAAGTAACTTGCTTTTAGGAGAAATTGCGAGAAGACGTGTTTGTGCCAGGAGCCAACCGTCTCTTCGCCATCTTTGTGAAGTTGTTGAAAGAGTCCGGCTCAGGCTTTTTGATCCCTTCTGGAGTCACTTTTGTGGACTTTATTGTGGCTGATTACCTATTAAACTGGAAGAAAAAGGAGGAGCAGTTCATGAAGGACAAATTCCCTGAGTTGGTAGCTTATGTGGACAAGGTGCATGCCCTTCCACAGCTCCAAGACTATTTGAGCAAACGTCCAGCTGATTCTTAGATGGTTTGCGGAATTGAGCAAATTGATTCTTATTAAATCAAAAATGGAAAAGAAAAACTTCTTGGATAAGGCTTTTATTTAAACTGTCTTTAAGACTTTGAACCTATTTATGGGCAATTGAAAATAAATGATTTGAGCTTATCTATAAGTATAGAGATTCAAACATACAATAGAAAAGACAAAGGAAACGGTAAATCCAGAAAGTCTGTGCAGATGATTGCGACATGGGTTTATGCAGCTGGCTTTATCCAGGAAAGACTTTGTATCAAAAATTTCATACGTCTTTGTACAGCGTAACAGCCTAGCGAGATACTATAAGAATCGTCACTTCTATATGAAATGGACAACTTCATGTCAAGGTCCTTGACCCAGTTATACGACACTTGAGCAGATGTACATAAAGTATTTGGCCGCTTTGCGACCATAAATATCAAGTAGCTCCTGTGCGTTAGGCATAGAAAAGGGTTTTGGTGATATAAAGGTTATCTTTGAACAGAAAAGACCCTAGTTGGTTTTTAGGTGATCTTTTCGGATGAAGAGAAATTCAGTTTGGATGATCCAGATGGTTTAAATAGCTACTCGCGTGACTTAAGAAAGGATCCGCGATACTTTTTAAAAAGCAACTTCAGTGGAGGAAGCTTTATGGAATGGGGGAGCTTTAACTTCTTGGATGTCCTTGAAATTGAACACTATATTGCAAATTTCAAGACTCTGAGAACACATTTAGGAGTTTCTAAGCTAGCGACAATGAATTTCACCAAAGTGGTTTTTCCCCATATAAATTCTTGAGCTGTTTATTTTACTTGCTACTTCTCCGTGTTCTAATACAGTCAAAATAGCCTTTAATGTCAGCATCCGAACATTGTCAGGAACAAAACAAGGAGACTAATACGGAGTACGCTATATATACTACGTCAAATACATAACTTCAACGGGATAATAACTTTTGTGTCCTCCACCACCATCTTGAACGAGACATGGCCAGTAAGGGTGCTTCAAGTCAATGCCCTGTTTCATAAAGAAATGTTTAGCAACAGTTTTTCCTGCTCTCGCGTACGCTGGCAGTCTATTTGCTGCTTGGTCGGTGACATCGAAAACTTTAAAATGAATCGGACTTTTCGCGTAATATCCTGACACAGCCTTGCCAATGAGAAGGTTTTTTATTTGGTCTAGCTAAAAAACAACAAATGATGGGATTACTCCACTAACTTGCCCAAACAAAAAAATATACCTGAAATCTGAACGCGTTAGTAAGAGCTGCCATATTCCCAGTTTCTACACCAAGTTCATTGATCAGAAAATCTGCTACTTTGGTTCCGCTAAATTTAGGAAAACATAAGGATGCTATCTAACTTGTATGTTAGCCCTGCGAAAATGTTACAGGCTTATTTAATTTTTTTGGAACATTTTGAGAGGCCATAACTTTTTTTCCGGGCCGAATTTTGACAAAATGCTTTTTGCAATCGATTCAGTACGTTATAAGAATTTTTTTGGCATATTTTCACCATCTTTTCTGTTTTGTGTCATAGGGCAATTCGAATCGCTAAGCACCGCTAAGAACTTGAGAATTTGAGCTGTGAATTCAAAAAACTAACATTTCTTTCTTCTGGACCTCTGATTTGGACGACTGAGTTGACCACTTGGCCCGACTTGACAATGATTTCTTGACGTGCTCCCGAAGCCGAGATGATGTAGAAGAAGAAGAAGAAGAAGAAGAAGAAGAAGAAGAAGAAGAAGAAGAAGAAGAGATAGAAGAATGACTTCGGCCTAAAAAGTTGAGTAAATTATAAAATTTGAGAAGGTGAGAATACTCACGTTTATCCTTGCCTCTCACAACCTTAGCATACTTTCTCTTTCTACTTTTTTGATCTGATGATGCCGACCTGCTAGTACCACTGCTAGACGATGAAGATCCCGATGAACTCGAGCATGTTCCAGTGGAAGACGATGAAGAAGAGGACCAACTGCCAGACGATGAGGAATAAGATGTACTACTGCCAGACGACGAAGATGATGACTTTGGACTACGGCGACGCTTTTTCCTTGCACTTGTTTTGCTTCTGCTAGTCTTGTCATTGCTATTGTTTAAGTTAGGCTTGATGTCCACAAATTCTTCATGTGACTTGTTGTAGCTGATTTTTCGCACATTCTTGATGTCTTCAGAACTAAAAAAACATTATAGAACATAAAAAAAATTGGCAAATACAAAACTACCTCTCTATCTCGCCTTCTTCAAAATAATCTCTTGCAGACATAAGGGAGACGATAATGTAGTCAGCAAACTGAAAGAAAATAAATTGAAAATAATTTAGTGGCATTTTCCCATTCAGAAACCGTAGAAAAAATTCCCTACAACAAAAGCCCCCCGCGTCATGCTTTGAGGTGGTTTACCTGGTTTGCCTACTTCTAAATGCTTCAGAATCTAGGAGTTTGCTGCATATATTGATGGTTTCTTTAAAATGACTAATTTAAGTGCCAAGAATGTCAATTCGGGTAGTGCGCTGGAGTCTAGCAGCAAGTGGTTGTTTCTGATGTAGTAAAAAAAGTTGGGAGGAATTTCGATGGCTAAGCTTTGCTTAAAGGCTGAAGAAAATTTAGAAAGGAAATACAAAGAGCGGCTGCCTGTCAGAAAATAAGGGGGCAATTTTACTCAAGGCTGAAAATCAAGAGAAATTGCGACGCGATGAGCAGTAGTGCACACTTGTGATCAATCTTCAGAATTAACACATCACAAACACCTGTAAGCATGCACAAATGTCGTCATTCACAAAAGAAAGGACTCCCCCCCCCTCCCAAAAAAAGAAAATGAGTTATTGATGCAGCCAATCGCCGCAGGCTACCAAAAGTGTGCTACTTTAGCAATGATAATTGTTTCAAATAACCGCCAAGTGAATATGACTAATTGTGGATTTTTGTCTAGCAATGCCATTGAAAATATTGTTTTACTGCTCAAGCTTTTTTGGTTTTATTACATCGACACACAGCTTTTTTATATTTGTAGTTATTTGGCCGAAACTAATCTTTTCAAAATTTGAAGCGGACACTTTTTACGCCAAAGTTTAGATGCCTCTCGGCCTTTTTAGTAGCAATAGCAGCAAAGATGGGCCGAAACCTCAGCCTTTGACCAGCGAGAAAGAGGAAAGGACAAGTAGCGGCAAACGTGACAAAAGTGGTTCTACGTCCGGTCTCGGCATTGACATCAAAGACTCCAAAGGCTCGACCTTCAAGCTAGGCAAGAAGAGCTACACCGTTGAAAAGAAATTGGCTGAAGGTTGTTATTTTTTTCTTTCTTTTTAAATATATGGTAATTTATTTCTCTTACAGGAGGATTTGCTCTAGTTTACCTGGTGTGTGATAAGCATGGCAGGAATTATGCCCTCAAGCGACAATTGATACGAGACGATGCGAGGCAAGTGGAAGCATGCAGGACAGAAAGTCAGATTGTGGTAAGTTTGATGTTGGAGTAGTTGGCTATTAATCAACGGCTTTTATGATTACCCTAGATCCTTGTATTTACCCTGTCTTTTCGTAACAACCGTCTGTGATCAATGATTTTTTACAACTCAGCACCGGACATTTTGCCGCTTACATCATAATCAAAAATGAAGTTGACATCTAGAACTAAATTTTTGAGTGGTTAAGACAAAAAAATTGTTGACCACTGACCGTGGTTACGAGAAGGGAGGGGGTGATTAATAGAGATTACATGGTAGTTGCTGTTTTCGTTGGTGTCTGCTAACTCACTTTTTCGTATTTAATTACCAGTTAACTGTGGTCATGGTTAGAAATAGATGTCCCTTACTCAACTCTTTTAATAGTTAGCTTTCGTTTAAATACTGTTATCCTGGATGACAATGAAAATTCTCCAAATTTTAGTGCATGCGGGCACTTCTCTTTTATCTACCAATATATTCTTTTGTGATGTTCAAACATTTTTGAACAAGTTGCCCTTGTCTGCGATAGTAATGGACCTTTAACTATAATCATAGAGTTTTCATGGTTGTGCATAAACATTTGCTTGTTAACTATTTTTGCAATTAATCAACAGTTAAATGTGTTCATAGTTTTTTTACTAAACAACTATTACAACTAATCCATGGCTGACTGTTTAAACGATCGACATCTATTTAAATCTACAATTCTCGTCATTTGCAGAAGAATCTCAATGGTCATAAAAACATCGTTGCTTACATAGACCATCAGCTCACAGTCAACAAAGCGGGAGTTTATGACTACATGCTCCTTACCGTCTATTACCCCAGTAAATAAAATCTTACCTTTTCTTCCCCCAATTCAAATGTATCATTTCAAGCAAATGTGCTCCAACTAATGAATTCTCGACTTCTCTCTAATAGATGTCTTAGTTGTCATGAAATATTGGATATATTCTGTGATGTTTGCGAAGCCGTCGCCAGACTTCATCATTCCAAGACTCCGGTTATTCACAGAGATTTGAAGGTGAAAATCTATTATTTCAAATCCAAACCCCTAATATTTTTACGTAGCTCTTCTAGGTCGAAAATGTGCTAATAGACCAGAGAACGGGTAGTGAGAAACAAGTCTATGTGCTATGTGATTTTGGTAGTGCAACAACTAAGGTAATTTTTTTTGATTCTCAGTTGTCATGCATTAGGTGGTTCGAAAAATTCTTATGGATTTAAAACTGATCAGCGTGGTTTTTTAAAAGCATTTTAACTTTTGCAGAACCAGCTAGACATCCTTGTGATTTAAAAAAATTTTTGTACAGTCAGACCTCTGTTTAACGGCCCCCGATTTAACGCCCTTTCCTGGGCTCAATGTGGTTGTACACCCAGAAAATATTAGTAACCAGACCCCCGGTTTGATGGCCCCCTAAGGCTGATCTCAAGAGGAGGCCGTTAAATCGAGGTTTGACTGTACTAAAATTTAGTTTAAGAGGTCTTGATGACAAATTTTAAAACTATTCTAGCTGCTAAACCGCTTTTATAGAAAAAATGTATAACTAGCTTGGGAGATCAAGCTGGATTTTAAAAAGTGACAATACTTTTTCGATAGCCTAATATTTTCAATACGTCACAGGTACTTTCAAAAGAAACTCACACACAAGCCTATATGGAGGAAGAGATCCAGCGCTACACCACACTCAGCTATAGGGCTCCTGAAATGATTGATGTTTTCAGCGGCATTCCTATTGGTTTGTCTGTGATTTTGATGAAAGTAGATTATAGCTCTGTTCCAATTTAGACACTAAATCAGACATATGGGCACTGGGTATTCTGCTCTACAAACTCTGCTACTTTAGCCTGCCGTTTGGGGAGTCCGCACTAGCTATTCAGAATGGCACATTTACATTTCCTGATGCACCCAATATACCGGATGAATTAAAAGCTATCATGAGTAAGCATTTGCTGGAAATTTTCACTCCATACGTTTAAATTATCGTTAACTTTCCTACAAGAAGGCCCTGGGACCTTTTTGTTCAACCTCTCCGAAGGAGACGACCGTCCATCTTGCCTTCCATTTTTAACCTACTTTTTTTCTTAATACAGTATAGATGATAGAAGGATGTCCGTAGTTGGTTCAAGACCAAGACACAGATTTAAAAAATAACTTACTGAGACCGAGAGACTAAACTTTTGGTACAAATTTGATCGATGAAGACGGCAAGTGGTTTCGTCTTTATATAAAAATGCCCGATTTTTGTAAAATTAAAAAACAATCTAAAAATGTGAGGAGTTGTTCAAGACAAGCTTTGGCAGGGATCCCTATTTATTTTCTTGTTTTGCTAAAAAAAAAGCTTGACTGTATTTAGACTTGCTGCTGACTCTAAGTGCCAAACATAGACCGAACATCTTTCAGACCTCCTATTTGGTGTTTGCAGCGGCCAACCGAAAGTGTCCAGTGTATAATATCGAAGTAAACCAATTGGAATATTTTTTTTCTCAAAAATATTTTATGAACTTTAGAAAGGTCCAAGGATCGAGTTGGCGGAAGCAGTGCAAATTCTTCGGTTGCGGGATAAACTCGGCTCCAACTATGCAAGATTGTTTGAGAAGGCCTTCAATGAGTTTGAAGAGCAAAAGCGGTTGGGAAAAGGGGTGGCTACCAATGAAATTTCTCCGCCAAATACGGCAAAACAGGCAGGAGAGGTTGTTGCTCAAGCTAGTGATGCGCGGGTTGCTAGTAATAGTCAAGTGCACATATCTTCCAGTCAATCTTCCTCCTCTTCCACAAACAATTCCTCTACAAATGCTCTAGTTACGAGGGTTTGTTTCTCTTGATTTTCGGCTATTAGTTTCTCACATAAATCAGCAGCTCATTTTGGCTATACTATAAGGTGTCAACTAGAGACAGAAATGGGTCGGAGCCGATTTTGGTGGGTAAAACCACCGAAATTTCATCTATGTTTAGTGGTTCATGGCTTACCTATACTGAACTGCTCTAAGCCTGAGTTTTATACCTAAAGTTTGTTTTTGGGGTGAAAAGCTGCCTGAATTATAAGTTTACCAAGGCAAAATATGGAAATTTTCTACTTCTTAAAAAACTGATCGGTACTACTGTATTATAGTACTACTGTATTGACGGGGGGGGGGGGTTATAATACAGTACAGTTAACTGATCTTATATGACAAAGGAGAGCGGATAACAAGGGGGGAGACCAAGGTAAAAATGGCAGCCATTCTATAACAGGGCAAAAACTTCTGATGTATTTAGGCCAATGAACAGCTTCCATCCCCAAGTGTTCCAGCTGAAGGAGTGATTGTAAATACGGCTACGGCTGGTCCCCGCTCCTCCACCACCTCAGTGAACCCCCGTCTCCGACCCAAAGCCACCACGGGCTCATCTACATCTTCCACAGTTGCCAACAGGAACAACGTTTTACCTTCACCTTTTACAGTGGGCACCAATATGGTAAATTTCCTTTCCTTGTATGATCAATCAATTTCTTAATTTTAGTCTGTGGTGGCCACTACCCAACAACAGTCACAAATTTTAACTGGCAATGCTCCTACTTCTTTGGTCAAACCTTCAACTTCCAGTTCAAGTCAGCTTTTTTAAAGAAATTTATTAATTTAATAAATTGCGGTTATCGGAGCCAGAAAAATCATAGTCTGCAAAAATGTGTATAAACTACTTATAAGTAATTTTTATGTTCTCAAAACGCATAAAAGACTAGAAAAATTATTTAAAAGGAATAAGGTTGTAGTGGAAGAGAATGGGAGAAAACAGGGGTCACTTTTCGGAGGGCAAGATTTTGAACATACCTTTGTTTACTAGCGTCTACCACACAAGAAGTTCTGGCATGCTGATGGTTCTACTTCGAAAACTAGATTGACAAAACAGAGGCAAAATGCCATGAGTGTGGAAAAGTCACACCTTTGATTGTGTTGAACATATTTGAAATTGAAAAAAATAGAACTCGGCCGCAGTTTTTTTGGCAGTGCAAGACAAAGTCTTGCACTGCCAAAAAGTGGTTCCTGTTTTCTCTCTTCTCTTCCCATACACCCTTCAATCCCTTTAGAAACAGTTTTTGTGATATTTTTATTTGTTTTTAGGACATATAAGTCATTTATAAGTAGTCTATACACATTTTTGCAGACTAGGGTTCCCCCGATTCTGAAAGAGGTGCGTATACAGTTATAGAGTACAGTTAACTAAATGTAAATATAGTTAAATGTTAATTGTAAATACAGTTAACTGTTTAGAGTTAACTGTGTACAGTTTATTTTGCCACACTTAAAGGTACGAAAGATGGACTTTTTAGATCTGAACTACTTTACCGCGTCCATTCCAGCAGATACTCAAGCAAATGCATCCTCTTCTAGCCATGGACCTTCAACCCCGAAAATGTCTCTTCAACATAACCAAACCCCGAGGAATATGCAGCCCTTAGAGCCGATAATCTCCAACACTGAGGATTTTCAATTAATGAAGTTGTCACAAATATCTACAGACAGTTCTAAGTCAGCACCTACAGAAGAGAATGCTTTTCATAACCAACAAATTGTTTTTGAAAAAAGAACGACGGCAACTCTGCCTGCAAATGCACCTTCTTGTCTTAGATCGAGTGCTTTTCAGTAAGTTTTTACTTAGTCTAGAATAATAAGAAAGATGCAGCAATTATTTTGTAACACCCTGCAACCGGTTGGGCTTGGGTTCCAAAGAGTTTTTTAAAGTTTGCTGGCATTTACCACAAAATTTTGGGTGTATAACCCTAGGCTGAAATGTTAATTTTAGACCTTATACAATCGCCAGCAGCCAACGAAGAATGGGAAAACCAGCTGGTGGATGTGGAGAGGACAAGGTTTTTTTCCACCAAAATTTTAGTATATTAGCTATAGATAACCATTCAGTCGGATTGCACACCCAGAAATGCCCCATATCAGTCCTCTTCTTCTATGCCTGTGCCAGTAGCTAGTGCTGAAGGCATAGGCATTCTTGGCGAGTCTTCCAACCCGTTCATAATGACGCCAGGTTCTCCTCCAACCGCCATGGATGATAATGTCTTTGGAGAACGATTTGACGAACTAAGACGAGTTAATCGGAGAAATACTATTGGTTAGTTGGAATAAACCAAACCTTTGGCAACCCATCCTGTTTACCTTGCTTCCCCAAAGCAAAATATGGAATGAAGCTGATAGAATCAAATCAAGTTCCTTTCAGAAGCCATAAGTGGTCCGGAAGGCACCAAAAAAGAATTTGACCAGCATTATCAGCCAACTCAAAAGACACTCTCAGTATGTTCACCGCCCCACCACCAGCAACACAGTCCATTCCAGATGGATTTGGACTGTGCTCTGGAAAAAGCTTACGAGAGCGATCCCTTTGGTGGGTTTATTTTCAATTGAAGAAAATTAAATTTAACGCTTATTTTGGTTAGGATGTGCTCCAGCTTTATTACCAAGCCAACTCTACTATTTGGATTCAGGTGGAGGAAGTGGGACAAGCAGTGGGGATAAGTTGAGTAGTGGAGCAGTTGGAGTCGCTCAACGACTGTAAATTACTCAGCGTCTTCAGCCAACACACTGCTCATTCAGTTAAAACTAATTTAGAGTCATATCACCTTTTTTTTTCTATTTTAATACTGGAAAAAGTATCTAAGTGCATCCAAAATTTTTGATATTTTTTCTTCAAAATTACTTTCTCAGTATAAATACTCATCCAACCTTGCAATCTGTCTTGTATTTTCGTGTTAAAAACGTCTAATTATGCTAAATTAAATAAATAGCTTACAATTAAGTGAAAACTCCTAATACGAGCCTAAAAATTTATTTTTTTGGTTCTGCTGTATAAACACCCGCCCTTCCCGGCCCCCGGAAATATAGATGTGAGCAGACCACCATCTCAGCTTATTGATTTAGCAACAATCTGGGTGGTAAATTGCCTGGAAGTAGTCTGCAAAAAATGGGTTCGCTATCGACTATGAGATGGTTGACTATGATTAACTGTAACTATTCTTATTCACAGTTAATCAGTGTCGACTGTGGAATAGTTAACCAAAATTGACTATGCCAGCAATATACCATCTAGAATATCGGCCACAATTTACGAATGCGCGGGAGACCTTGCCAAAAATTTCGAAAAATGTCAGCGTAATTGGCCCACCCTGTACGCTCATTTTTGCTAACCCACCATCTATATTTTTTTGCTTTTTTGTTGTTGTTGTTGTATGTTCCGCATATTTTTGCAGCGTTTGTTGTTTGCTTTTCTTGCATCTCGTGAGATCTCGTGGTCTTGGATATGATATGGCAGTGTGTGAAACTATGAGAGTAGTGCAAGAGAAAAGATGCAGGCAAAAGCAGGGTCTTCTCAACCAAATTTGTTTGCTTTTTTTTGCTATTGACATCCTGTTTCATGCTTCTCTGAGAGGGATCCTCTGCCATGCTAACATCAGCTCCATTTTTTCCAATTGACTTTTGGGTGGTTGCTGATGCCTTGGAAAGAAGGTAACCAACCATAGAGCTCATGTTAAAACAGTAAATGACATAAATAGTGGGTCGAAAATCTAGGTTTATTCACTTCCATCAGTTTTCCTACCTATTCTACATCCTTGTGAACAACTCCATCATTTTGTGGCATATTTCTATACAGTGGTTGAATACATCTCGCCTCAAAGGGGTATGTTAGTTTTAAAGTTCTTTCGACTACAGTTGAACCTCTATATAACATAATTCAAGGGACCGCCGAACAGATTATGTTATAAGGAGTTTTATCTTAAATGGAGTTTTTTCCTTAAACTCCTCCAAAATTATGCTTAAATTTCGAGGTACAGCCGACCACCACAATGTATACAAATTTGTTCTCAGTGCACCATAAATTTGAATTTTTGAGAAATTTTATAGATTTATGTTATATAAAGGTGCGATTTCTTGGCTGAGGTCGGGAAATACCTATTTTATACATAGTTTCATGTTATATATACAGTCAACTCTCGATATAACGTCACCCCAAAAAGTTGGATGCACAGCTGGGTCCGACCATTTTTTTTTCCTCAAATTTTGACATCTATTGCCCATTTCGATATTGATGTCTCTAAGGCAAAAAATCATGAGGATTCTGAATTTGTCGGTCGTTTTTACACAACTCAACAATTTCACCTTTTAAAAAGCCAACTCTCGATATAACGTCACCATTTTTGAAAAAGGGGTGACGTTATATCGAGAGTTGACTGTAGTTATGTTATATAGAGGAACACTTTGCTCTAATCTACTGTTAAAACCAATTTTTAGTGGTTTTTATTTAAAAAAAGTTATAAAAAATTTATTAAACACTTGAAGCCACATAGAACGGCTTTTTAATGCTAGTAATATTTTAGCAAAGAACATAGGATATGTCGATCAACCATTTTATTGCCTTTCTTTTGTTATTTGCTTGTGCTAGCCATTCAATGCATGTGCAGCAAACAAAAAAAACCAAATATAAGCCTAGTAGATTTTACTACAACATTGCTGCATTTAAAAAGAAAACATCCCACACAAGTGTTCGACATGCAGACATTAAGGAATTGTACGAGGAATTCAACAAAGTCTGGAACTCTTCGGAGCACAAAGTGGACCTCAACCAAACTAAATTTAAAGATACATTTGCTGAGGTATTAGATTCTCATATGGAGATTCTATTTCCTCCAGAAGCGACAGAAAAAACACCTGATGGGGAATACTGTATATATAACGATGAGGAAGCTATGTCTCGAGCTGTGTGCATTATACAAGCCATTAGAGTGGAGGCAGCTCATCAAGTGCCACAAGATAAAAGTCATAAAGACCATCCAAAATTCAAGGAGTTATTCATAGAGATCGACAATCAATGCAAACAACTGCAGAAAGCATACAGAGAACTAATTAAGTCTCTTGATAATATTGAAGACGACATTGCTCAATTTAAAAAGAAAACATCCCAGATAAGTGTCCAAGGTATAGAAATTGAGGAATTGTACAAGGAATTCAACCGAACCTTCATTGTTGACAATTATTTACACAAATTGGACATCAACAAAACTAAATATAAAGATACATTTGCTGAGATATTAGATTCTCATATGGAGATCCTATTTCCTCCAGAAGCGACAAAGAAAACACCTGATGGGGAATACTGTATATATATAGAAAATAAAGAATCTATATCTCGAGCTGTGTGCATTATACAAGCCATTAGAGTGGTGGCAGCTCATCAAGTGCCAGAAGATAGAAGTGATAAAAAATATTTAAAATTGAAGATAATATTCAAAAAAATCGACGAGCGATGCAAACGACTGGAGAATATTAACAACGAGCTGCCGATAGTGCAAAAAAAAACCGACGAGCGATGCAAACGACTGGAGAATATTAACAACGAGCTGCCGATAGTGCAAAAAAAAACCGACGTGCGACGCAAACGACTGAAGAATATTAACAAGAAGCTGCCGATAGTGCAAAAAAAAACCGACGTGCGACGCAAACGACTGAAGAATATTAACAAGAGCTGCCGATAGTGCAAAAAAAAACCGACGAGCGATGCAAACGACTGGAGAATATTAACAACGAGCTGCCGATAGTGCAAAAAAAAACCGACGAGCGATGCAAACGACTGGAGAATATTAACAACGAGCTGCCGATAGTGCAAAAAAAAACCGACGTGCGACGCAAACGACTGAAGAATATTAACAAGAAGCTGCCGATAGTGCAAAAAAAAACCGACGTGCGACGCAAACGACTGAAGAATATTAACAAGAAGCTGCCGATAGTGCAAAAAAAAAAAACCAGTAATTCGAAACACGATAGTACAAATCTCGCCAATTTTAAGCGTGTGCATTATGAAGACGACATTGCTGAATTTAAAAAGGAAACATCCCAGATAAGTGGCCAACGTATAGAAATTGAGGAATTGTACAAGGAATTCAACCGAGCCTTCATTGTTAACGACCGTTTACACAAATTGGACCTCAACCAAAGTTTAATTAAAGATACATTTGCTAAGGTATTAGATTCTCATAAGGAGATCCTATTTCCTCCAGAAGCGACAGAAAAAACACCTGATGGGGAATACTGTATATATATAGAAAATATAGAAGCTATCTCTCGAGCTGTGTGCATTATACAAGCTATTAGAGTGGAGGCAGCTCATCAAGTGCCACAAGATAAAAGTCATAAAGACTATCCAAAATTCAAGGAGTTATTCATAAAAATCGACGATCGATGCAAACAACTGGAGAATATTAACAACCAGCTGTCGATAATGCAAAAAAAAATCAGTAATTCGAAACACGATACAGTCAAACCTCGATATAACGAAGCCCCGATATAACGAACATTTTGCCTGGTCCTCAAGGGTTTGTTACGCAGTCAAATCTTGATATAATGGACCCCCGATATAACGAAACCCTCGATATAACGAACATTTTATCTGGTCCCCAGGGGTTCGTTATATCGAGGTTTGACTGTAGTACAAATCTCGCCAATTTTAAGTAGTTAAAAAGCAATTAGAAATGGCTCAAATTGAAATCCCCCCTCAAATTACTCATTTATCCCCTCAAATTGCTTAAACTTGATTATCTCGGCTGTTTTACAACAAGTTTTTCCAATTTTTTTCCAGTTTGTAGCCCTGGATCTGCTCTTTCTAATGCTGACTCAATGTTGCTGGAAGAAGTTAGTGAAAAAGATCTTTTACAGGATGATCTTCTGCTACATTCAAATACCTTTTTCTCCTGCTTTTTTCAGCAACGTTGAGTCAACTGTTACTGCATTAGAAAGAGCAGATCCAGGGCTACACACTGAAAAAAAAAATTAGAAAAACTTGTTGTAAAACAGCCGAGATAATCTACTTTAAGCAATTTGAGGGGATAAATGAGTAATTTGAGGGGGAAAACTATACACAGCCATTAGAAATTTGCCGAATTGGAAAAAAATAAGTTGAAATTCCCTGGACTCGAGAAATCCACTGTTCGAATGTTCGCATCTTTTAATTTTTCCTGCATCCCTAATGCCTTAGAGTAATTGCTTTGTCGACACATCCACTATGTTTTGAGGGAGAAGGGGGTCCTTATTCGTACACATCCACTACCACGAGGGACTGTGATTTATTGCACGCCTATCATATTCACTCTTCCTCGAGGAATTGCACAACTTTTGTCGATCCCAACAAGGTTTATTACAATTTGCTGAGAAATCGCATCTAAAACGTGCAAGCAACTCATTTTTTTATAGCTTTTTTGCCAGATGTTGTAAGTGCCAGTGATATCATTTTCGAGTTTTACATTTACTGACCTTTGTACAGCCAACTGCTGACCAGATATTTAAAATACCAAATAATTTTGTGAGGTTGTGTCTGTGTGTCAGATGTGTTGTTTGCTATATGACCTCTCTGTCTCAATCCTGACATACTCTCCCTGTCCCAATTCTTTGCTGGTTTTCTGTGTTAGCAATTTACAAACTGTCCTATTTCTGCAAATAAATTTTTTAAATCAAACTTTTCAAGTGCCTCTCTGCAATTTAATTTTGGGTCTAGAGTACACTTAACAGCATGTTATTTTTGTGCAGGTAGCACTTAAAATCAGCTGTAACAAGTAAACAAACTTTCCTCGGCCAAATTTTTTAAATCAAGATGATGCCGAAAAATTGAACTGCCTTCCAATATCAAATTTTAAAATAATAGCGAGCTAAAGTATGGAAAAGGCACCCCAGTCAACTCTAGAACAGCACCCAGTCGCTCAGAATACCATTTACAAGGCTGTTTACCCTTATCCTCCAGGGCAAAATATGGAATACCAAAAACTGAATTTGTGTTAAGAAAAAGTGCGGAACAAAACTTTTTTTATTGTTTTTAGCGTGTGAGAAATGCTTAGACGGGTCTAACACAACCGGGGTGACCAAGGCCAACCACGCCCATTGTGGAACAGGTCCAAAAATTTTCTAAAACAGAATGCTTAAAAGTTTTTATTTGTTGTCTTAACATTATAAATTACAGGGTGGCACGAGAAAGTTGGCTGATTTTAAAAGGTCGTAACTTTTTGCCTAAGTCCAATTAAAGCAACGTTTTTTAAAATACATCTTAGCCAAAAAGTAACGACCGTTTAAAATCAGCTGAATTTGCTGTACCCCTTACAATAGAAATATGTTTTGTTTAATTTTAGACAATTCAAGGCACATTTAGTTTGGGAAGCTAAATTAATCACAACTTTTTCAACAAATTTGATCACATACGAATGATATAAAGAAGCTATTTAAGACACTATTTTCCCCAGTATATTCCCTTGTTTGATATAATGGTTGTAGAAAGAGCAGTAATCCAAATGATAAGATTTAGCAAGTGGAAAAGTAAAGATTTAACCACTATCACATAAGAGTAAAAGGGAATGAGCAGACAAGCTGGAAAAAAGAACACAAACAAATTTCAGCCGATTAAAAAAAGGAAAGATGTTGGGAGCAGGTCACATTCAAATTACATGCGGATTTGATAATCTCCATTTTGAGTCACATATCTCACCCAAGGCAGAGCTTGATAACCCGACTTTTCAATTATTTTTAGGTACCGAACCTGAAAAGGAAACTAATTATTCTGCATATGTCCAGTTATTTTGGGTAATCTCTTAGTCATATATGTGGTTGACACTCAGAAAGAGCCGAACCAAAATGGCCAGCTGTAGGTACAGCTTACTACTCCTACAGTTAAACACCCTCGACTGTTTCTATAGTTGACTCTAGTTAATTGTCTCTATATATAGATCTATATATATAACTATAGCTATAGTCGAATGTGGCTAATTCGTCCCCACAGTTTCATATAGTTGATTGCAGTCGACTATCTCCATAGTTGACGGTAGTCAACTGTTTTTATAGTTGACTACGGTTGACTGTTTTCATGGTAGAAGACGAATGACAGTTAAAAAAACATATATACACCTGAAGTCCAGAGGTTGTGAAATAGGGAATCTAAAATATCAGGAAAATAAATTCTTATCGTATTTCTTAAGAAAAACCCTAAATTACCTCAAATTTTACGCTCACGGGAATTTTTCCCTCTGCTTCCTCGTTGACGATTGAAGGCAGACTGAAGTGGGCTCGCATTAGATATTCCCGACCACCTACAAATGGACTGGTATGAAAATTTTAGTATTTTCCACAAAGATGTCACCAACCCGGGAAGCTTCGAATAGTCCATACAAAAGCGCCAATCTCAGGAGCATAGCGAGCCGATCCAACCGGGCTTTTAAACTTAGGAGAATCAGCATCGCTGGGCACTGGGATTATTACTTCCACTGAACTTTTTACTATGAAAAAATGTTTGGGAGATAAGTACTATGGGAAACACACACCGTGGTTGGCAATAGACTGCCGTTTAAACTGTGATTTTGCCTACAATGGAGGAATTTGTGAATAGTTTAAGAAGAAGCTTATACCGTCTTTTCTCTAATAAAGCCCCACCCCTGATTCGAAATCGTGTTCTTGGCAACTCTTAGTCAATTCACCACACAAATTTGGCTTATTGATTTAGCAACAATCTGGGTGGTAAATTGCCTGGAAGTAGTCTGCAAAAAATGGGTTCGAAACCGAATGCCAAGAACACAATTTTGAATGAGGAGGCGGGCGTTTATTAGAGAAAATACGGTATGTACAGTCAAACCTTGACCATGTACTCCACCCGAGAATGAGCATGCTTTTCCATCGACACTTCAACCCAAATTAACCTAAGAATAAGCTCTCGCACTGATACAGAAAACAAAAAGGACAAAACAATTTGACTCCTAAGTGTTACCCCACCACACGAAAAGTTTTTCCAGAGAGTTTTTACTATAGCTTGTCGGCAATAAAAGCTCACCAATTACTTAAAGCCGAAAACTACTGGTATTTTAGCAAGTCTTAGTTCAACAAAATATCACAGGTTTGTAAACTGGTGGAGAGACAAGACTTTATGGTTTATTTATTAAACTAACGGTTTGATAGTGGCTGATAGACGATAGCTCATCAACTCAAACTCCCCATCTGGTGGAATGAAACTGATGGTGCGCTCACTTTCGAAGCGAGACAGTCGCACACACTGATGAAATTTGACATCCTCCAATTCAACAGCTTTCCCTCGACTTCCTGGAAATAAATTAGTAAATTGTAAGTAAACTTAGACGAGGTAGTCGACCTCAAGCTAAATGCAAACTGCACATTTTCCAAAAGGCGTTTTGGGAACGTACAGTTGAATAAAAATGCCGAAAGCAGAAAAATTACACCAAAAGTTAGTCAAAAATTAGGCGAGCTAACAAAGTTGCTACCCACCGCTTGGTACGACCATTTTTCACCTCAATTTTCGACATCTTTTGACAATCTTGATATTAAGATCTCTGAGGCAAAAAATTACACCCTGGATTACAAAAATACTTCAGGAATCGAACCTGAAAAGAAAATTACAACGCGGCTTGGTCGATGGCATATGATCAAAGATAGGTGGGGTGCGGCTCAAAACTGAGTTCATGGCTGACTTTGATCATATTGGTTGGTTTCGGTTTTCGCTTTTTTTGATACTGCTTATTTGGCACATCACAACCAAGCATTCTTTTTAAAATCTAAAAAGCTCACTTCCAACAGATTGAAACAGCACTTTGTCGTTCAATCCAAGTCTAAGTTCAGGCATGCCCGAAAGGATAACACGCATTCGGATGGAGCCCACGATCTCACTTCTAAGTACCGTTCCTGATGCATTAGCCTGAAAGAATAAATCATCATTAAAAGACGCTCTTTGTAAGAATGGACCACCAGTTTACTATTGGTTTTTTCGTAATGCCTATTTTGCGGCCCATCATATTTTGTGAGGAAAAACACGGCATAATTTTAGTGTGTCCCCCTAGCCCAAAAGTCCCAAAAGTGGACTTTCCTTAGCGACCACCCTCGAGCCTCTCTTCGGCTAAAAGCACAGAAGAAAGCAAGGCATTCATCTTTTGAAGAAAAGATTATGTTTTTATTGACAGCAAAAAAACCCACTAGCAGATTGACAGACTCTATCACATCCAGAAAGACTTCATTCTTACGGTACTTGATGCCTTCGGAACGCCAGGAAACCGCATTGGTGACAGCCATAGGAGGGCGAGGTGCGATTTCCAGCTGATGAGTTTCTTGAGTGATGTATTCCTGCAGAATTTTTGGCTCAGTAGTTTGCGGATACCCAAAGTCAGACATTTCATCCAGCAACTCGTAGATGACAACAAAATTGTCACGCACTGATTCCTCTTCCAGATCTTTGAAATAGCAGGTGAAGACGTCGACGCACTTGTAGAGCCATGAAAAGATAAGAGCGGCGTTGACATTCTTCTTGGAGAGAGACACCACTAAAAAGAAGTAAACCTGTTTTAGAAAGCAAGTAGGCAAAAAAAATACTTACGAAATATGTTCATGTGTTTAACGAAAATATAGTTGAGACTTCCTTTTTGCACAATGGGCGACGACTTGCCTTCATCCTCTTGTTCCAGCAACAAAGGCATGAATTTCTCGATGGCTGACATTTCAACGTCTCCTCGGTAGTTTCGAGACATGATCACCTGAAAATTAGATGAAACGTTAGTGCATTAAGATGGTAAGTTAGAATTTTAAATGAAACACTTACATTACCCTTGAGATCAAGGATAAAGATTGCGGAGCAAGACATTGCCACACAAAAACTTCCACAACTAGTGTAGCTTGGAAGAGGACAGGGCTACGCTAAACTGTAATATTTACCCACTGACCGTAAACAGCCCCAAATCATGTTTTTTCAACGTTTTAGCACCTAAAACGTGTAGAAAACATGTTTTTAGAACGTGGCCGACCATTTTTGGGGGAAAAAATATTTTTGACCAAAATTTGACTATTTGCATTGGGGGACCAAGGTAAACCACTAGAAGAGGGTACCTGGATAGACCAATAAAAATAGGATCTGTACATAATTTTGAATACTGTGACCTACTGCATAAAGAAACTCTGTTTTGCATATTGTTTTATGCATTCAGAGTCGTTTCCGAATATTTGGTTTCTAAGGTAGGCGTGCGCGTGCATCTCAACTCCAAGCAGACGCTGTTCCCATTGAAGGCCTGCTGCGGATATCAATATGATCAAATCAGAAATTTATCAAGCTTCCCTCACACTTCCAAGGATCATATGGAGCGCAGGAAGCAACATAGAAACCGCAGTGCTATAAAAAAATTATACCTGATGCAAGGAAGAGGGTCACGCTTTCCAAAACTTTACCATTTTTTAGCCTGACAATTAATAGCGCACGATATTACTATTCGGAAAATTTACGCCAATAGAATCGGATTATTTTTCAACACCTCAAAAACCGGAAAGATTTGGGTCGATTTCCAAATATTTGAGTGTCCAACACACACCGAAAAAGTGGAATGGGTGGAACTTGTGAGAGTTAAAAAACCCAAAAAAAAATAACGACAATCCCGGAAAACTCGGTTCACTTCCTGGATTTGGGCACCCGCCAACTCCGTTCAACAGCTTATCCAGACACTTGGTCGGAACAGCTTGAATTATTTACTTCAAGTTCCCGCCCTCAGAAAGCAAAACGCCAAAGTTTGTGCATACGAAAATACAGTATTGCTCACTAAATTCTTTATGGTCTTGATTTTTGGCGTCTTTATTTGCACTCTTCTCTCTTCCTATTTTGTCTTTGTTTGCATCAGTGTCGGATCGCAAACGTATTGAGTATGTAACTCAATTTGGCACTTTTGCTGTTTGTTATCCCCCCCCCCCCACCAAAATATAGTCGACGCTCGATATAGCGATCTCCCCAAAAAGTTGGATCGACAGTTGGGTCCGACCATTTTTTTACCTCAATTTTTGAGATCTTTTGTCAGTTTTGATATTGATGTTTCTAAGGCAAAAAATTTGCAAGGATTCTGAATTTGCCAGTCATTTTTACACAACTCAACAATTTCGCCTCTAAAAAATCGAGATGTCGACATAACGATTACCCTTTTTGAAAAAGGGTGAGTTTTTCTCTTTTTGGACGGCAATAATATTGCCTTGTTGAAAAACGACTGGCAAATTCAGAATCCTTGCGATTTTTTGCCTAGGAAACATCAATATCAAAGAAGGCAAAGGATGTCAAAAATTGAGGTAAAAAAATGGTCGGACCCAGCTGTAGATCCAACATTTTGGGGTGATCTTTGTATCGAGCGTCTACTGTAGCAATTTTTGGCCTTTACAATGTTTTATTCTTTTCTAAACATCATCTGCGCGTTTTTAAGATTCAGAAACATGTGTCCATACATGACACATAACATCTAGCCTACCAAATTTTTTTTCTCTAGACATAGTCCGAAACAGAGCTAAGGAACTATTCTCGGGCCGTCCCGCGTTCTTTCTCGTGACCCATTTTCTATTTTTTCCATTCCGATTCGATGTTTTGAATGTGGGCGCCAATTTCTGAGGCATAGGCGCAATAGACTTAAGAAAATTTTATTTAGAGTTCTTTTTTGGCCAGTTTTAACAAGAAAAATGTGAATAATAGCCTAAAAATGCCTCGAAAAGCCCTAAAACCTTTGAGGGGTGTCAACCGCAGCCTAAGTCGAGACCGAAAGAAGAGGTAGTAAGGTTACAAAACTGTCAGGCAAAATTTTTGTGAAAAACAGAATTTCTTGTTTTAAAACGGTTTGGAATTACTTCTTTTAATGTGTTTACTAAAAAAGGTAGTTCGGGACGTCATTTGGGCTCAAAAAATATGGGGGGAGAGGGAACAAGCAGCAAAAGTGCTCTCAATTTTTTCACTTCCCCTTTACCATGCTTTCCTTATGCCAATTTATCAATGCAATTTCTTTTATTGTTGGAATATGAGAGGACCTTGGATTTTGTATTCTGCAATTATAATTTGTGGTTTTCAGCTATTTCGGTGACAACAGAGTTTATCAATTGTTTGGTTTCAAGCTTATATCCTATTCAACTTGCTTATTAGCCAGGAAGCAATATGGGTGAAAGCGACAATGTCGATGTGGACAATCTTTTGGAACAGGCGTTTCAACGCGTTGAAGATGTGAGTGAATATTTATGACTTTATTTGTCTTTATTGATAAGCAATAAAACTAGATCAAATAAGAGAACGTGAGAAGATGCTTTGCAAATATTTTACTTTTTAGAGCGACAAAAACGGAAAAGACGGCAAGAGCAAGCACCCAATGGACGACATTATTATGAAGGAAGCTAAAAAGGCCAACATCGGTGGAAGCGGCAGTGCTCGCTCGACGGAGGACGACGGTGAAAAGCGCAGGTTTGTCTTAGCCGTTATGCAAACGATGACCCATCTTTTAACACATACCAATATTCAGGTCGGATAACAGAAGACGTCATCCAAGTTCCTCGTCAAGTGGAGCAGATTCGGATGAGGATCGCAACAAGAGTCGTAGAAAGAAGCGCAGTCGTAGTCGTGAGAAGCGCAGCCGAAGTCGAGACCGAAAGAAGAGGTAGTAAGGTTACAAAACTTTTGGTACTATTGTGTTATACCCCCTCCCCCCGAAATAATATACCCCCGCCCCCAAAAAGTGCTTGAGTTTTCTAGGTAAATTGACCATATATTGCCATAATCCAGGATAAAAACATAGTAAAAGGGCAAAAAGTGGGCGGAAAAATTGCACAAATGGCTTGCAGAAAAAAAAGGCCTGAAATGCATTTATTTCTCCAGAATATATGGTCAATTTACCTAGAAAACTCAAGCACTTTTTAAAAAAAAGGGGGTTATAATACAGTAAAGTCAAACTTTTTTAAATAAGTTTCATTATAATTTTTTAGAGATTCTTCTAGAGATCGCAAGAAGCGAAGCCGTTCTCCGGAAGAGCGTCGGTCCAAGAAGCGTTCCGGGTAAGCTCTTTTCTCTCTTCTCACACCCGCTAAGTGAACAAAAACAAAATTGTATTTTTTGCCAATACATACATGACAAAACACTACAGATAACATGCCGTTTTTTCTCCTCCACGTTTCTTCACTTCTATGTGGACGCGGACAAGTGTGGCAATTTTGTATGGTATTGTGTAAAAAGTAGGTGGTTATTTTGTGGAAGTGGCGGCATCTCTCACATTTTTTTTTGTTATTTATCGCTGTCCTACTTATCGGTTTCCTGTCTATTGTTCTCAATTACCCTGTCTACCTCTTCTTAATATCAGATGAGTTTAGGCACTGATGCGGATCTGTCATTCCTGCTTGTCCTTGCTATTACATTTGAGTCTGTATCCCAGTCTCTTTTGTTGTTCAATAAATCATTTGTTGATACAGTCTCTTTGTACAAATAATGCTTTTCAGGCAGAACCACCCTCTTTTTGC
The DNA here is from genome assembly GCA_000981365.1 of Subanguina moxae. Lineage (NCBI taxonomy): Eukaryota > Metazoa > Nematoda > Chromadorea > Rhabditida > Anguinidae > Subanguina > Subanguina moxae. The sequence goes on along the minus strand of BBSZ01012965.1, from coordinate 17,606 downwards.
ATACTTATTTTTTGTCTTCTGCGTTTATTTTCAAAATTATAGTTTATTATTGAATCTTTACAGGCAAAAGAGTTGCCAAAAGAAAATTTCGTGTGATGGGAGGTCTATAGGTGATCTTTTCAAAAAGTTTCCCCCATTCAAACTGTTTTCCCGTAGCATGTCTTGCCCAGGGCTGATCTTTCTATTTTCAGTTCCGGTGACCGAAAGCGGAGGGACAGATCTCGCTCAAGGTCGAGGGATCGCAGCAGCCGTAAGCGTATTTCACGAGACAGGAGCCGTGAGAGGTCCACCCGTCGACGCACTCGTACTCGCTCCCGTTCTCCAAACAGGTCAAGGATTATTGATCGTCGTGATTCACCACCATCATGGAGACGTAAAATTTCATTTTCTGTTAAAGCCACTTTACAAGATTGTAATTTTCAGGTTCACCGCCTCCACGACCTCAGAGATTGCCTGGACCAGAAAGACGCGATGTGTAAGTACTTTGATTTAGTAATTTCTGAAATTGCGAAATGAGACTAGGGTGTTAGTAGTTTTATAACATATAAGACACCTTTTATTGACCGATAGGTTAGCTTAGAAAAAAAGACTTTTCGCAATCGCTTACTAATGCTGATTTAGCCTTGATTCTTTAAGTATGCCATTCACTGCGAGACGATCGCCACCGAGAAACGCGAAATTGGATATGACTCCTGAAGAGCGAGATGAAAGGACCATTTTCATTCTCCAAGTGGGTTGCATTCATATGTTTTCAAATCTTTCAAAAAAAAATTTGGAAAATTTCAATTTAGTTGTCAAGAAACACTAGACCGCGTGACTTAGAAGAATTTTTTTCAAGTGTAGGCCACGTTCGAGATGTTCGCATTATTACAGACTCAAAAACTCGTCGTTCTAAAGGAATTGCTTATGTGGAGTTTTGGGAGAGAGAAGGGGTTCCTCTGGTAGGTGTTCTATTCTTCTTAAAATTATTGCTGGATGGATGAGTATTCTCTACCTGCTACTCTGTTATTTACTCTTACCCAATTCCGAGATGGATCTTGTCTGTTATCTCCATGTTAGCTTTATATTTGTCATGAGATCAGTCTTAGATTCACCTCGGAGTTGCTGGATCCTGACTGCGCAGTGCTATCATCTTTCTTTACCAACTTCCATTCTGTAGTCTTTTTTGACTGTTTATTTTTAGGCTATGGGCCTGAATGGACAGAAATTGGTGGGCTGTCCCTTGGTTATCCAGATGACTTGCGCTGAGCGTAACCGAGTGGCTAACAGTACGATGGGTGGTGCTATTGGTTTTGGTTTAACAAATTCTGTCGGTCCGTTGAAGCTGTGTGTCAGCAATCTGCACAGTCACATAAACGATGATATGCTCTCTGCTATTTTTGAGCCTTTTGGAAAGGTATCTCTTGAAACCTTTTTTACAACGGCCTCTTATTACGCTTTTTTCAGATTGATAAATGTTCCATTGAAAGGGATTCAACGGGTTCATCAAAAGGTCTCGGTTATGTTACTGTAAGTTGTTTGAAACTATTTCAGAACTTCATCATATCTGTCCCATCTTTAGTTCCGTCACACCGAAGAAGGCAAGCGTGCAATGGAGCAGCTGAATGGGTTTGAGTTGGCTGGAAGAAATATTCGCCTGACTACCGTTGACGATGAAGATATTAGACCGCAGCCTCAACAGCAACAGCAGCAGTTAAGTCTTGATGCGGAAGATCGAATGAATCTTAACTCTCAGGGTCGGCAGCAATTAATGGCGAAATTGGCTCAGGGTAGGTGTTATGATTCTACAAAGGGTGTACTACGTTTAATTTCAGGGACAGGTATGCAACTGCCAAAGAACAGTGTTCCTGCTAGTCCGAGTCCTCAAATTCAAGCGCCACCGGTTCGTTACCAAAGCGAGGAAGAAGTTCCAGCGAGTTCTGCAATTCCGGCTATTGCTACCCAATGTTTTATGCTCTCGAACATGTTTGATCCAGCTTCTGAAAGTGAACCGGGTTGGGAATTGGATGTTCGAGATGATGTGATTGAGGAGTGTCAGTCTTGGTAGACTTTAGACTAGCGTTAGTTTGATAAAACCTGCTGATAATTTGTTTATAACTTTAGCGTACATATCTATGTGGACAAAGCTTCAGAATCTGGAAATGTTTATGTGAAATGCCCTACTCCTGCTATTGCTTACAAGTCGGTGACAGCTTTGCATGGTCGATGGTTTGCTGGTGAGTTGTTGTTTAAAAGATTTGTGGTTATTAATAGAAAGTCTGTCTTACAGGCAAGATTATTACTGCAAATTATGTTCCGGTGGCTAGCTATCATGATCTTTTTCCGGAAGCCAGAGCGGCTAATGTTCCGTTGCAGCCGAGGCAGCGTTGAAGAGATTAGTTGGTTTTGAATGAAAAAGAATCCTCGCACACTCTCTCTATTTTGTTGATGTCGTATACGTATTCTTTGTTGGTTTAGTTGTGTTCGTTATGATCCGAATAAAATGTTTTTGAGAGAATTATAAGAATCAAGAAATTTGGCTGGCATTTGGAATATTGTTTTCTTTTTTATAATGCTTCGAAAAGCGGTGGTTGGTCAGACTTTGCTTCACTTTGTCTTATGCCTATTAGCTCGTCAAGTCTGCTAGTGAGGTGGTTTTCTCTTTCCGTTGTAGTGGCATCATGCTTTTCTTTGATGGAGTTTTTGATTTCCAGAAGTAGAAGTTGCCGCAAATCTGTCTGAAAAATAGTGGTTTATTGCCTTAATTGCTTTTTATAGAAGTATTTCTTACATTATTCATGGCTTTTTCGCCGTTGACGTGCGCAATGAGCTCTCCAAGCGCAATAAATATGGAAATGAGTATTCCTATGGTCTAAGTGTATCTACAATGTATGTCAAATCTTGTAAAGCAAAGCATTACCAGAATCAAGAATATCCCGCCTACAGACCTGGCTCCGAATTCACTTTGTGACAGCTTTTTATAGGAGCAGGCTGTTGAGAGATGACGTAAAAAGGTTTGTTTAAAAGGTATTAAAGATTCTGACCTCCTCCACCCCTTTCTTTTTTCCACCACTTGTCTTTCAGCTCAGTTAAAACAGTCTTTTCTTGCAGTCGTAGTATCGTTGTTGAGATTGGTTTACGATAGGGTGAGCCTACAAATTAACCTTTGTTTTATTGCCCTGATGATGCGAGCCTGAATGGGTACGCTCTAGCCAAACCTTTAGCCAAGCCAAACGCGTAACTAAATGAATGAAGTGCATTATATCATGTATTTAATTACAAACATATACTAGGGTTGTGAAATTGTTCTGATAAATGTTATTTGGAAAATATTCTGTTGGAAATGGCATGGAGGTGCATCGTTAATCCGAATGAACACCAGAATGCGCTCTTTTTCAATCGATGTTCGGCCATTTCACCAGATAGCCCGTTTGTCAGACTTTTTTATATTCAATCTTATGATCACTGCCAAAGTTGTGGAGCAGATTTTCGTCGACAATCTTGATCGTGATCACAAGATTGAATTTACATAGAAATGAGGTCAAAAAGAACTCCAAAGTAAAATGGAATTCTATCTATTTATTTTTGAATACACTGGCTGCACCAACCCTGACAACATGCCTGATTGTCTTTTTTGTCAGGAAAGTTGTCCAGAAACTTTTTTTTTCACAACCCCAATATTTACCGTATTTTGTGTAATAGAAGCCCAGGAGCGTTTATCTCTCAATCAAAAACTTAAGGGTTGATTAAGCCGGAGGAAAATTTTTATCTAGAGTGCATTTTGTCGTAGACCCACCTCCATCTGGGGACTATCCACTATAGAAAATACGTGAACATACCCTTTTTGGTCTAACAGCCCTCCGATTTGGATCTATTAATTGAGTCTATTAATTTGGATCTATTAATTAACTTTATTGACCAATTCACAGTCTCTCTCTAAAGCATACTCCAACATTGAAGACTCCCTGAAATTTGACTCTAAGATTTACACGTAACCGCTTTTTAACTGTTTCTTACATTAGATAGGCATAATCCCCATTTTTTACTCTCTTAATTCCCTCTTTAGAAGATTTAACAAACAAATTAGATTGGCTTTCCATTAGCTTCCACATCTTTTCATAGGTCTCAACTTTGGAATCCTGAAGTTGGATGTTAATAAATTCAAAGATTTTTTCAGTTGTTCTGACTTTGAAGAAAGTCATGGTTGATCCTCTATTTAAAGTGCCATATTTGATCTTGGTCTGTCGTGCCAAGTCATCCGCATTTTCTATTGGTGTGATCATTCTTTCTGCTGTCAAAAAAGCAGCTAAGTTGGCGGTGTAAGAAGAAATGAAAATTAGTGCAAAGAACCACCAAACTGCTGCAGCCAATCTAGTGGAAGCTGATCTTGGAGACAAATCTGAGCCCTGAAACATTGTACAGTATACTCTAGCTATAAGGGCACTCAATATAAGGGCTAAGGTATTGAAAACAGGGTTAACCATGTCAAAGGTAGGTAAAACAGGTGGAGAGTAGGTAAATCGTGTGGAAGGTAGGTAAACCATGTAGAAGGTAGGTAAATCAGGTGGAGGGTAGGTAAACCATATAGAGATTAGATAAAAAAAACTCATCTGTTGCATCAATGAACTGACTGTAAACCATAAGGAGTTCAGCAGCGTAAACTTGTGTGTCTTAGGAATGGCTGCTTGAGACTTCCTTCTTTTTTGTTTCGGCTGAAACAACATAGTAATGGAAGAGCGGCTTCTTCCTCTGCGACATTGTTCAGAAATGTTTGTTGGATGAATGCTGCTGCTGCTAGCAGTCGCAGGCAATGGTGTTAGATTAAAAAACACAAAGTTTTCATTTGGCGACAACTTGGCCATCAGCCAGAGAAGTGTGGAAGTCAAAATATATGCAAAGAGCATAGCCAACCAGACATCCCAAGCCATTGGAGAAGTGAAGTTGAATATACCAGGTTGTGTTGTCTCTGGTCTTTTGAAAAGTATGGAAATGCCTAAGGCTTTGCAGTGAAATTACGATGAGTAGAATTTCACCAACCTAAGTGCATGTAAGGGACAGTAAAGTCAATGACTTCGCTGAAAGACGAAATCTTTTATGAAATTTTTAAGAGGGAAAACCTTCTGCTGTAAGTTATTGTGAAAGAAGCGACGGCCAAGTCTGCTTCCTAAAAATAGAAGAAGGAAATTTTGGCCCTACTAAAGCATACCCCTCCCCAAAATTTTTTATGAACGTCGTATTTTGACAATTTCTAAGTACAGTCAACCACTGGATAAGCCGACACCCCTAAATTCAAAAAAATGTGTTTGTGGCATTGTGTTTTTGACCTATGCTTTGCTAGTGTCTTCTGGGCATCTTGTATATCAAAATTTAGCTTAGATTCTAGGCTACGTTTTGGTATATAACATGCCCAGAAGACACCAGCAAAACATAGGTCAAAAACACAATGCCAAAAACACGATTTTGAATTGGGGGGGGGGGTGCTATTGGAGAGAATACGGTAACTGTGAAATGCAATGATTGGTTTATTATGCCTAAAAAAACGGTGAGTCTCTCTAACAGAGACTCTCTGCAGTTGAGCGCTGTTAATTTGAGTATAATATTAATAACAGTAGATTGTCTCTACCACCACTTCGGAACCGGTCTCACTCGGATGCAGCGGAGATATGGATGAGGGATGCAATGGAATTCCAGTTCCACTTCCATTTATTCCACACTTTTTTTTTCACTTCCGCTGAAGCCACGCTATATTTGCCGGATAACCGCCAAAAACGCGACGACCTTTGATGTCAGTAATGAAGGACAACAAATTTGTGAAGTATCCTGTATGTAAACACCGACGAACAAGGACAGACAAAATTCTCAGCCTTGTTGGATATGAGAGTGGTGTTGACCTGGCTTTTATACGCTCCCGAGAAATCAAATCATTAACTTTCCAACTGGACAACCTACTTTTGACTGCAGCTCTCCCACCATTCCATTCCATCTAGAAGGAGGCGCCTCTTTGACTCCATAGGTTTTGTCTTTGACCTCATGTATTTGATAGGTGAAGTTTTTCATTTTTGCAATCATGTCCAAAAGGTCTATACAATAGCCTTCATACTGCTCATTGCCAGTCAAATTTAGTTGTTTGGCTTGAGACTTTAGCATCACAAATGGCTCCTCCTTTAGCAAAGAGGGATTGGAGAGTGTTGAATTGGTCTTTAACACCCACCAAAATGACAGTAACCTTGAGCACCTTCCCATCCAAATCGTCAGTCAGCGAAGTCTCAACCGCCTGCTTTTTCTCTGGTGTTAGTTGAGCAGGAGATGAGCTGTTCCATGTAGCATACTTGCAAATGTTTGAAATTAAAGAGAAAAAATTGTGTACCTACCTTGCTCATCTGTCCAGAAGTGTTTCTGGTGAGCACAAATAGGTGGTCAAAGTGCCTGACTCCTTTTGAAGTGAGAAGCAGTGGTCCACTGAGACTGACCTCCTCTTCTTTATCATCGAGAGCTGACGCCTGAAGATTGGTTTTTTTTCCACAGCTGTCTACTTTTCCCAAATTTGTGCAGAGATAGGGGCTGTATTCACTATTCTTTTAATTAACCCTAGCCTTAGTCATACTCACTCTCCTAGCCATCATTAACTCTAGTCGGTATTTGTTCCGATTAGGCCACCTTAGGTTAGCCTTAAACCACTAAACATAGGTGACACAGGGTATTCTCCGAGTCTCGGCTAAAACAACAGGAGCGACCAAGGCAAAAGAACCTTCTCCATTGTGGAATAGGGATTTTTTGGAATTTTCTTCTTATAGCTTTCATTGGGCAACACCTTTGGATGAAAATATTTTCTGGTGTAGATTGCGTTGTGGATTACCACATATCAGTCATGTATCCTTGTGAAAAGATGGTTTCTCTAAAGCCTTATCAACAATACATACATCAAGGACGAGTTGCCTGAAAGCAGCCAGCTGAGGGTTGGTCCGCTCACAGTTGTCAGACTGTTGTTCATTTCTGTCGAAAAGATGCTTCCTTTTGGCCATTTTCAAAGCCTTTTTAAGCAGCAGAAAAATGTGGGAGAGTGCGGCCACTCTAGTCTGCAAACAAAGATGCTAATGAGCACAACAAAATGGCCGTGACCCACCGAAATCATACTGCTAGGCAGTCTTGCTCCACCTTCTCTCAACTGTAACCGAATACCTGGAAGTAGGGCATGGGTTGGATCTACCACAGAAAAAGTGGTCACATTGCAGTGTTTTATGCCAACTCCTTCATTTAAATCTAGAGAAGCAAGACTCTCCTGGAAAGGAGCATATAATCAAACATAATCCGGCTCGACCATTGCAAAGTGGGCCAAAAATGCATGCATATTCCGAGTGCCAGCTTATCCAGGTTTGACTGTATCTCGGCAACCAAGCCATTTTTCGAAATTTTGCTTTGAGATTCGGATTTCTGAGGACATTTTGATTGCTAGTAGGCCTCAGAATAAGGCATGTCTAACTGAAACCACCAGATTTTTGGTGGGAATGCATTGTTGAGTCACCTCACACAATACAGGGTCTCAACTACCCACTAAATTGGTGAGCACAAATTCAGCCCTACAGCCGCACATTCCCAATTGATGGGCTTGAGAAAGCAGTTGTTGGGAGGTTTGCAAGCTTGTCTGGAGGACAACCGCCAAAGCAGGGGATGAACGTTTGGTGGAGTTGAAAGCAGTGGGATACCTGTGTAGCAGGTCTTTCAGAAGAGGGCCATAATCTCTGGTGTGCGACAGAGGACGTAGCTATATGGCACAAAATTAGTATGGCTAGTATTTTTGTATAACCTCACCAAGGTTTTCAGCTGTCCTGGTTGATGAGATTCTCGTAGGAAATTTTGCAGATGGACAAGTTCTACAAAGCCATTTGCTATTAACATATCGTTGGTGTAATAAAAAGACAAGCCTAGGGCAGATAGTCTAAGACAATACTGGTTCTGATGTTGGATGGGTACCCATTTTTCACCTTAGTTGCCCCTGTTGTGCGGAAATAGTTTTTATAATTGTACTTAACGTATCAGCAATGCTTAAAATGATCTAAAACTACCAGGGGACCCAGGCAAAAAAAGCAACCGATGCCTTATTAGGGCCAATTAATAGGGTCAAGACCCGGCTGATCCACTGCCAAATCCAAAAACTAAAAAAGTGGTTTACTGGGTATGTCCAGTCAGAACCGACCATGAGTCTTTATTGTGATTCAAGCACACTTGCAAAGACCAAAAAGCTTAATTTGCATTAGCCAAATCAATTAACCAACCGTTGGGATGATCATACAGCACTATGACTTCGGTGAACTGTCTTAGTTGCACAAAGGCTAGAAGAGCAGAGCCTACAGCCATTTTGGATGGCAAAACATCAATGGCAGCAGTGGATTGCTTTAGCTTCCTCAACTGCTGTCCACCAGGCAACACAAACAAGGGCAGGGCATGGTCCCCAGGCAGTGCTGCTGTCGCCTTGACCAACTCTGCTGTGCCCACCACAATTGCTAGGCTGGCTTTGTGACACACTAGGCAATCAAGATTAGAGGGTGTACCTTTGAAAAGTAGTACCCAGGTCCAGCAATTCAGCTGAGCAGTTGACTTGTAAGAAGGCTAGCTGAGCCTGTTTTCTAGGTATTTCATGCCATTTCCACACACTTTCCACTTCCCTCCTTTCCTCCACTGACTGATCTAGCAAAACAACTAAATAAAAGTTTACAAAACAGGATTATTTATTGGGATTGACGGCTCGACTGGCTGATTTTCGAAATTAATCAGTTCTCATTGTCAGCTTTGGCTTTAAGAGTCTGGCTATAGTAAATGTTCTGATCAGAGCAACCCCCCCCCCCTAATTCAAAATCGTGTTTTTGACCCACTTTTTCCAGGTGTCTCTCAGGTAACTTACTACTTAAATTGTAGCTTATTGTCTTAGCTACAATTTGGGTGGTAAGCTGCCTGAGAGTCGTCTGCAAAAAGTGGGTCAAAAACACAATGCCAAAAACACGATTTTGAATTAGGGGGTAGGGATGGGGGCTCTATCAGAACATTTACGGCATCTTCTCTGTCTTTGCCGTCGTCCTCTTGTACTGCTCTATACCATATTTTCTTTTGTTCAGAAAGGGACTTTGTAAGGGACTTGGTCTTACAATCTCATAAAAGGACACACAAGAAGAGGGAGGCCAATTATTTATCATTGCCGGAGTAAATGAGACTAAAGGCACTGAGGTACTGGTCAGAACTCGTGTCTACCAAGCCCAGTAACGTCTCCACTTCCCAACAGTACAGACACATGGTTTTTTTTCTGAATCAGTCTTAGTAGAAGGCGTCATCTAAGAAGTCAATGAAGACAATAGCAACATTTAATTGAGAAGTTATGTTTGTGAAGTTAGTGAAGTATTGCTTTCTAGCATCTGGGTTCCCTTCATTTCATCTTGTTGATGAATTTGGTGTGTTTGAACCAATTCTCGCGTCCATAACTTGGTCTTGATGGTCTCCTCTGTGACTTTGTATGGAAATTATTTATTTTTTACTCAATATTTTTACTATTTACTGCTTTTTATTGACCAAAGATGACAGACGTCAAGGCTATTGACGTGTTGAGGGTATCTTTCTCTGCAGTAATCGGTCCTGGGGTGTCACTATAGTCTTTAAGACTCGGCTATCTCAGGTACTTTTAAGTCATCTTCTCTATTTTTTTTCTACTTGGAGTACTAAATATCTTTTTTCCAGCAAAGAATCCACTGACTTGATGTCGCTGTTGGAAAAAGTTGGCGAAAAATGCATTTGAATATAGGTATTTCCACTCAAACACTTTTTACTCCAACTTTTTCCATCAATATGGAGTCAATTGATACCGCAATGGAAAGAGCAGATCCAGAGCTACATGCTCAAAAAAAAAAATAAAACAAACATGTTTAAAAAACAGCTGAGACAATCAAGTTAAAAAAAAGACGCGGGATTTCAATTTATATTCTCTTGCCAGCTTTTTTCCCGAGGTATGTCCCTGATTCAGGTTTACACAAGTATTTTCCCCAAAAAAACTGGACAAAAGATAGCTTGTATTAGAGTCAACCAACCTATGTTTGGTTGTGCTGAGAGCATTTCAAAAAAAGTAGATGCAAAGCAAAGGTAATAAAAACTGGGGTGCATATTGCAAAAAATGAGTGGTCAGAGTCCTAAAATATATAGCTGAAAGTATTTTTCTGATCCGAATTTCCTAAATGTTCAGCACTCAACAACCAATCTCAATTGCCATTTAGATGACTAATTGTTGGTGACAGCTCAACCAGCTTTCGGGCACCATCAAACAGACCATTTAACAACTTTTACTTTCTACAAATTTAAGAGGTTAAAGTAGAGAAATGTCTGAATGTCTCTGACTTTTCTTGATGTAGAAACAGTGTAACTTCCGTAATTGTTCTAATAAAGAGAATGCCCTCATGTGGAAACATTCTCGCAAAACAAAGAAATTTCCTGGTTGCAGTATGTTTTTATATAGGCTCCTCTCAAAACCATCTGGAAAAATGTTTGACACCTAAAATGCAGACGTTTTTCTGGATGTTGGACCACATCAAACTAAAAGTTAGTAGTACAGTCAAAGGTGGATAAGTCGACACCCCTAAATTCAAAAAAATGTGTTTGTGGCATTGTGTTTTTGACCTATGCTTTGCTAGTGTCTTCTGGGCATCTTGTATATCAAAATTTAGCTTAGATTCTAGGCTACGTTTTGGTATATAACATGCCCAGAAGACACCAGCAAAACATAGGTCAAAAACACAATGCCACAAACACATTTTTTTGACTATTTAGAAGCCTCAGAATAAAAAAAATCTTTCAGAAATGGTTACTTTCATTCAAATATATCAAAGATTTAAAAAAAGAACCATGGCCAACTAAGACCACGGTTTCATAGATGCAATAGCTGAAACAAATAAAATTTTCCTCTCAAGATCCACGAATATCGAGTCTCGCTGCAAGGCATTTCTCGACCTTATGTGGTTGGCTGCAACTAAGGAATACATATCATAAAACACTAGTTACCAAAAACCAGTGCAAGAGACCGTCATCAAAGACGACTAAGAGCAAGGTTGCCAACATTGGAATACTCCATACCCATACACAAAAAATTGATTCCCAATCCCTATCCAAATTTTTTAGGTCCTTTCTTCTAATCTCTACTTGTCGACCAGTGCTCCTGCAACGCGAAAATAGAGCAAACAAAGGTGTAAAAACAGTTGATAACATACTATCGTTGCTTTGAAAACACATTGTGCCCTCAAAATCTACATAATCCCCAAAATTTTGGTGGATTTGAATAAATTGGCGGGTTTGTTTGCCTTCTCCCTCTTTTTGTGGACACCACTTACTCTCGACTCTTTTTTGGTTTGTGGTTTCAGCCGATTTCTTTTCATGCCAGTGTATTAGGCAGTTGTGAAAAGAGTATTTCTTACTAGCAAAATGGTGAGCATAGACAATGAGAATAGCGCCGCTTCAAGTGCAGAACATGCTGCAGCTAATGGCGATAAAGGAGAAAAAAGGTTGGTTCTTTTCTCAGCTATTTGGTGTGCTCATCGGCTTTGAATGGTTCTTATGCGTAATATACCCAACTTTTTACCTTACAAAGCAGTCTAGATATTGATCAAAGAGAAGTGTCCCATGCGCATCCAAATTTAGGCTTTTGTTTAAATTTCCTTCAACAAGTATGGTTTTTTACATCCTTTCTAGCGCATAGTCAACCCTCGATAGCCCGGCATCCAGGGATCAGGCTCCGAGTGCCGAATTGTCGAGGCTGCCGAGTTATCGTGGTTCATTTCTCGATAACACCGCTTCTCGGGGCCTTCCTTGGGCTGCCGAGTTATCCAGAGTGCCGGATTAACGAGGGTGGACTGTAAAAGAATTACTGGCCCTACTGGAAAATGGGTACAGTCAAACCTGGATAAGCCGATAACCCTAAATTCAAAAAAATGTGTTTGTGGCATTGTGTTTTCGACCTATGTTTTGCTGGTGTCTTCTGGGCATGTTATATACCAAAACGTAGCCTAGAATCTAAGCTAAAATTTGATATACAAGATGCCCAGAAGACACTAGCAGAGCATGGGTCAAAAACACAATGCCACAAACACATTTTTTTGAATTTAAGGGTGTCGGCTTATCCACGTTTGACTGTAATGGTATTACAAAAAGGGGTATTGACAATCAGTGAAACTGGGTTTAGGTAAAAAGGGGTAGGTGAGAAAGCAGCAAGGCGGAGTAGTTTTGTAACCAAGGCAGTAAACCGATCAGACAATCACCAGTCTAATGCTGGTCAATTGTCTCTTTGGGGAATATAATCGTTTCTCGCAATACTTGTTTGCCCCCTTTTATGATCCGCCTGCAGCGAGACAAAAGAACACATTCTCCAAGTTGGTCTTACGAAAGAAAAACTTTTGTGTGGAGAAAAGAAGACCCAAATCAGTAGGTAAAATATCTCTACTGGTAGCCAATCAATTTGTATACACCTATTCAAACACGGCTCCACTGATTTATCATTGGAGTATCAAAGGAAAATAATTGATTGATTGGAATAAGAGGGTGATTGATCAATTCTTATCCAGCAAATGGCCTTGCGATCGCCTCCTTGAAACCCTTTTTAGAATGGGCTTTTTTGGCAAAACCTTCACTAAGAAGAAGGTCTCCGAGGCGGCGCCTGTTCGACTAAAAGCCGCTTTTCAGACTGCTGATGAGGAGGACAACAAGGGGTATATCACCTAGTATTTTGTGCATGTCAACACTATTACTTTTCAGCAATAACAACCAGCACAGACACGCCTCTCAGACCAGCAATGAAAGTGGGTTTCATTTTCCTTAACGCAATCCAACTTACAAATATGCTTCAAAAGTTAGTTATGGTTGACAAGGTAAAGGCAATTATGGCTGGCGTGGATTACTCGGAGTCCTTGGAAAACTACCTAAGATCATGTTTTTTTCCGATTTTCCAGGACTTGAAATATGTAGAAAAAATTGACCCTAACAACAAATGCAACCATGCCTCAGGCTTAGGGTTGGCGAGCGGAGGTTAACCGTGAACCACTAAACTTAGGTGATACCGGTTATATACACTAGGTCTCGGCTTACGGTCCCCTAAGGTATAAATGCATTTAGAAACTTTTTTGCCATAGACCAATGAGAAAAACATGGTAAAAGGGGAAAAATTTGCACAAATGGGTTGCAGAAAAGTTTGTGTCAACCGCAAAGGACAGAACCAAAAGCTCGCTTTGACGTTTTTAGGTTATGAAAATAGCCTAGGGTTGACAATACACGTATGTATCGGCAGTTACATTTGGGGGAGGTGGTATAATCCAGTAGAGTCAAATTTTTTTTAACATATCACCTGACCAACCGTCTTTTTTGAATTTTCTATACATTTCCATGGCTAAAGCATTCAAAAAATAGGATTAAACGGATTTATGCTTAAAGTGTTCTCAAAAATGATGATAAATAGGCGAAATGGTGATATAATGATTTTTTTTGCTAAAACGTCAAAACAGAACGCCAATTTTGTTAGTGTTTGATTAATTTATGTTTTCTTCATGGTGAGGTGTATTTGCTACAGATTTTTCTCCTCATCTTTTACAAACCCTTTTTGGTATTTTGTTTAGAATATTGTTCCGATTTTGGAGAAACCAGTTTGAGATGCTTTTTTTAAATTTTGTTTTTAATGTCGGTGGGAGTTTGGGTTGACAGGGAAATTTACAAGTCGAGTTTTTTTATCCATACATCAATGAAACCAAGTGGATGTCTACTTGACGTTTTTTATTTCTAAGTTTTGAAATACATCATTTCTGAGCTGATTAGCTCCTGTAGTCTTTCATTACTAATTAGTAGCCTAAGAAGGTATTTAAGATGTAAAAGACCGTTTTATAAGGTGTTTCTCTGTGTTATTGAATTTTTTCAAACGATAGTTCGACATCTATAAGCCTAAGCCTTCTTTATAATACTCTAAATTTAGCTCCTTAGCGTTTTACCACGCTATGCTTTAGAACGAACATATTTTTACAATCGAGTATATTTTTTTAGAAGTAATTGGATGGGGAGTTAGACATGCTCTCTCCATGCTTCAAATTACTATGAGCACCCTAATCCATTAAATTGTAAAGTCTTTCTCTAACCTATGTAATTTCTCTGCTACCTAAACCACTTTTGCTCTCCCAACTACCAACCAAATTTGCGCCTTTGCCACAAAAGTGGACACCAACCTTTTATTGGCTAGCTTGCTTTTCTAGCTGTCTCTTTCCCTCTCTTTGTTCGGTCATATCTTTTCACGTGACTTTCTAAAAAGTAACAGCTATTTTATCTTTAAAACAAAAGCGGTAGCACCTCGGTCAATTTATTTGCTCTTTTCATTATTTATTTCTGAGAAACTGCTTCTTGAAGAATAAATAAATAATTTTTGTACTAATGTGATCTAGCAAAAATAGTTGGCCTTGTTTCATTAGGCTGATCTATTTATATAGTTGTACGTAGTTAATTGTAATTAACCGTTTCTACAGTTGAACATAGTTGATTGTAATTAACTATTTATGTAATTGGACGTAGTCGATTGTAATTAACTATTTCTATAGATGGACGTAGTTAATTGTAGTTAACTATATCTATAGTTGGATGTAGTAAATTGTAATTAACTATTTCTATAGTTGGACGTAGTTACCGTATTTTCTCTAATATAAGCTGTCTTCTATGTTTTCTTAACTGATGGGAGTTCTACTAAAATTACTTTTTTGATCTAAGTCGGATCGGCAAGAATGTCGAGAGCGACCTAAAATTTTCCTACTTTTTTTGAGGATTAGATTTGAGGATTTTTTTAATAATGCGTGATAGACTTTTTTTTAACTTCAGCCTTGTAAGAAAACAGCTGTATATATATAGTTATCTTTATCTTCTTTTATTTTGAAAATGATAAGATCTTACTTTTTATTGGTGGCGAAAAAAAGAAAAAAAGGGTAAAAAAAGAGAACGGGAATTACAGCTTTTTTTGCATACGTAGTGTTTTTTATTTTTAATTATATTTGAAAGAGACTACAAAAACAATTTCTCTTTTCGCTTTCCCCTTTTTGTATACAAAAACAACATTTATGAAAAGCCTGTTAAGCTTTTTCCTATTCCCACAACTTTTTTTAAAAAAGTGTTTTGTAAGAGAAGCGAGAAAGAAAAACGTAATGAAGGATAATAGAAAACTTCATAGGATTTTTTTACGTTTTCTTTTGTTGGAATAAAAATAAATAAACAAACAGTGTTTTATATCTTTTATTTTTATCCAGCTGTTATTTTTAGAGATGTGCATTTGCGAGTATTTGGTCAATGCGATATTGCGTTTTTCTCGACAAACCCTAAATTTTTTTGTGACTGACGTTGATGACTATATTCTATTTTTTTTGAAACTACAGTCAAACCTCGATATAACGAAGCCCCGATATAACGAAACCCTCGATATAACGAACATTTTGCCTGGTCCTCAAGGGTTTGTTACGCAGTCAAATTTTGATATAACGGACCCCCGATATAACGAAACCTTCGATATAACGAACATTTTAGCTGGTCCCCAGGGGTTCGTTATATCGAGGTTTGACTGTATCAATATTAAATTTGATAAAAACCCACATTTGTGGCATTTAAAATCCAATAATCGCATCAAATAATTAACACTGGAAAATAGATTAGATAAGATAAGGGAAAATAGATAAGATAAGGGAAAAATACTGGAAAAATAGGCAAAATTTTGGAAAAATACTGGAAAATAGATAAGATAAAGGAAAAATAGATAAGATATGGGAAAAATAGATAAGATATGGGAAAAATAGATAAGATAAGGGGAAAAATACTGGAAAAATAGGCAAAATATTGGAAAAATACTGGAAAATAGATAAGATATATATATAACTGTAGTTACAGCTGAAACAATATAGCAGAAATTGCCTTTGATATTTAACTATTATATTTGATATTGAATGCATCATTATGTAAGCAATAAGTCTGTCGTGCTTTATTTTTTGCTATTTTTTTCCAAGAAAGCTTATTTTTTATTTATAGAAAAGTATTGCCTTGCATTTTATTAATTAAAAACAGCTTTAAGCGTGTATTTCGCTGCTCTTAACATCAGCTTTGTTAACTTTATTCACCTGTCTACTAGCACTACCAAATGGGTTGATAAGACAAGCACCATACTTATCCTCATCCAGGACAAGCATATTAAAAGCTTTTTCATTTGTCAACTTTATTAAAAGGCCCATAAATGTCTGAAACAGCTGTTCCCTCTCCTACCACGCCTGATGAATCGCCCAAAAGGACAGGAGTCACATTTCGAACAAGTCGATCTGCCACACATTTCACGGTTGAGCCAGTCCGCGAACCCTTAGATGAACCGAATGAAAAAGACCGCCTAATAAAGTCTAGCACAAGTCTTGCTAATGGCACTGAAGAGCACATAATTCCTTCATCTTTAAAGAAGAAGCGGGCCGCATCTCATAAACTGCTCTCCGGTTATTTGCATTTCAATTGCCTTTTTATATTATTTTGAGCATTTCAGCTTTCATAAGTAAAATAGTTTTTAATGGGAGATAAAAGTTATGAAATACTACAGGAAAAAAGGTTTCACAGCATAAAAGGAAGAAAAAGTTCACACCAAGTGGACATCCACTTGGTCTGGTTGGTTGTATATCCAAATATCGACAAACATCTAGACTTGTGAAGGTTCCGCTCAAGAAAAAAGGGAAACAAAAAAAATATTTAGAAAAAAAAAAGAGCCATATTTTTTGACTTCTATACTTCCAGCCTCACATGTTTTTGATTAAAATTTATGAAACTTGTATATGGTGACCACAGAGCATAAGTCTTAATCATGATTACCATAGCTCATTATAAAATAATTGATTTAAATCAATTCTCTGTCTTCGCTGTTATCTTCTAGCTCTGGCCTTGTGTATCTATCGTCTCTTTTGTTCTGGTTTTCAGCTTTCGGTTAAGACCAATCAATCATCGTGATTGCCATAATTAACACAAAAGATTCATAAATTTTAGTGAAAAAATGAGGGCCTAGAACATAGGAGGTGCAGAAACCGTAATAAACAGCACTCCAAAAAAAGACACTTTCAAATACCGCTTCAATTACTCTAGTAAGCGGGCACTAGTGTTTCCAATAATCAGAAGCAGAATGAAAGGCAGAATTCATTTTGTTTCTGGTTATTGGAAACACTGGCGCCATCCCTTAATTGAAAAAATAAATACCGTATTTCCTGTAATAAACGCCCCCCCCCCCTAATTCAAAATCATTGTGTTTTTGTCCAAATTTTTAGACAAGTCTTAGGCAAGTTAATACTTAAATTGTAGCTTATTGTTTCAGCTGCAATTTGCGTGCTGACTTGCCTGAGAGGGGTGTAGCATCATTGGTAAATGTGTTTTTGGTAAGTGGTACTTTTGGTAAGAAATCTTTTTGGTAAACTGTGATATTGGTAAAATTGAGTTTCTTAAGCAATTTGTGTAATAAGTATTGTTCTCCGAATTAACTATTTTTTGAAATTTTTGCTTTTATTGTGCTTCTTTAGTCGCATGCTATGCGAAATACCAGTTCTTTTAGTTTTTTTGCTTAGGCTTTCAGATGT
>BBSZ01012952.1:0-20027 GCA_000981365.1 Subanguina moxae | reverse complement strand
GGATCCTTGGGGATCCTTGGGGATCCTTGGGGATCCTTGGGGATCCTTGGGGATCCTTGGGGATCCTTGGGGATCCTTGGGGATCCTTGGGGATCCTTGGGGATCCTTGGGGATCCTTGGGGATCCTTGGGGATCCTTGGGGATCCTTGGGGATCCTTGGGGGAGTCACACGCTAGTGACAGACATTTTTAACGATAAAAGACCCTATTATAGTTGGCATCAGACCAAGGATTCCCAGGGACCCCCAAGGATTCCCAGGGACCCCCAAGGATTCCCAGGGACCCCCAAGGATTCCCAGGGACCCCCAAGGATCCCCAGGGACCCCCAGGGACCCCCAAGGATCCCCAGGGATCCCCAGGGACCCCCAAGGATCCCCAAGGATCCCCAAGGACCCCCAAGGATCCCCAAGGACCCCCAAGGATCCCCAAGGACCCCCAAGGGAAACCCCCGGCCTAACGGCCCTACCCCTCTGGCACTGGTACCAGAGAGAACCAAAAATAATGCTGTCAATAAGTATGACAGCGAAGCTTTGAAAAATATGGAGGATATATAAGAAACGAACTAGATCAAAGTGCTGGGTTTGAGAAGGACCGCAAGGGCTAGAGAAAATTTTTTCTTTTGCATCAGATCATATTTGATCCTATCTTTCTTGGTATCCTTTTATAGCCAAATTTTACAGGTAGAGTTCCCACTTTGTTTAGTGAGACATGACGGGGTAGTTTACCCCACATCTCTCAGTGTCACTTATTCACTGCCAAAACCTTCTACTGGCTGTCCTATTGGGCTTCCTCTAAAGTCCAACTATGAACAATGAAGACAAACAACTTTTCTTAACAATATTTGTATTTTTTTGTATATTAGTTTAGATTTTTTATCAAAGAATAAATAAAAGGTTATCTAACATTATAGATAGCACACAGCGTTTTCATAACTAACTCTAATCCCTAATCTAACAGCTAGGCTGACCTTAATCTTAACTACTAACTCTAATGCTGCAGCAAGTGTGGAACAGCCATCCCAGCGGATTCTAGAACAGCCACCCCACAGGGGGAGACTGCTCCATACTCTAGCCCGAATTTTAATTGTTTAAGAGTAGGCTAGTTTAGGAAGCTAAGGATTGGGGTTATTCTGATGGGTTGATTAGGATTAATTTAAAAGTTGGGGTACTGTTGTATTATACGCTGAATAGCACGCAGGACCCCGCTTGATGTCCTTAGGCTGAAAAAAAAACAAGTAAACGGCCACACATCGTAATTCATACTTTATTGTCATTAATTGAACAAAATAATAACCACAATTTCGAAATATGCGAGTAACAGCTCCAGGGCGTAGCCTTCTTTCCTGATGATGAAGATTCGTCATTCTAAACAAACGATGTCTTGGGACATCGCCCTCAAAGAGGCCAAAGTTCTAAAGATCCACTTGTTTAATCAACTGACTATTTCATTTTTTTTTATTACTGCGAAAAATTGTCCCAATCGCCGAGTCGTATGTTGTACAAACTTTCATGCACATCATAAAGAAAGACTTTGCCTTCCACGCTACCTACACTCAGTTGTTTGCCTGGAGGTAACAATATAATCATGAATTCAATTAAAAACAAAGGATTACCATTTCTGCTCCATATCAACTTAGTGATGGAATTGCTTAATTTCAGACTGAGAACAGGTCTATCAATGTTTTCATTCAAATTCCACAAATTTAACTAAAATAGGATAAATTAATCACCGATTTGAAGGCCAAGATATAAAAAACCTACGGTTCCGTCGATCGAAGCAGCTGAAAACACGGCAGGATGCACCGGCGACCATTGGACATCAGTGACATAGTGTGAATGCAACCCTCTGAAAGTGATAAGAGGAAAATCAGCAGAATAGGCTTCCTAAAAGAGCTCGATAAGGAAAGCAAATTTATTGACGCTCCAACATTGAGGTCCCACAACTTGACGTAAAAATCCATCGAACCAGAAAGACACAGACTTGAGAATTCATTTAGACCAACCGCGGGATGCATACTCACACAAGTCAAAGGCATTTCATGAGCTAAACAGCATTTGTGGATCAAAACAAGAAAAAGGAGACGATGAAGCCGAAAATATACCCTCAATGCAGCGAACTATTTCCCCATTATTGCTGTGCCGATTGCCAAGGTATAGTGCTTTGTCTTCACTTCCAATCACAAAGGCACTTATACTAGAAGAAAAAAACGACATACTCAGCGCAGCTAACTGCAAAGGCGGATGAAACGTTAGACGAAAAAGACGCAAATAAACCTTAGTATTTTCAGTATGACATCCCCTGACTGTTGTCTGCACTGCTTTTCCTGGAGTTGAATCGACTGCGTCCGACTTGGATGCATTTTCAGTAGGTCTCGAATTGCACACAAAGGACAGAGTTTGTGTTGGAGATTGAAGACTGAACATAGACCAAGAGCACATTAGACCATCTGTTGATAAGGTGACAAGTTCACGAAAATTCCCCAAGCCCACCATTTGCATACACATGACTGGATAAGTATGCGGATTTTCATAAAATTTAGTCTACAAAACAGAAATCACTAACTAATAAGGAGCACTCACTAAAAATACCTTGCACATCGGAGTACTCTTATTCGCTCTTGTGTCCCACAAGCAAATTTGACCCGAATAGCAGCCGGCAACAATAATGTTCGGCTGAAATTTATCACAGAGCATGCTTGTAACACGAGACGAGCAATACAACTTAAACCTTAAAGTCCTTTAAGTAACATAAGACAATACACAGAAAACAAACACAAACTCAGGTGTCGCCTTCAAATGAGTATTCCACACATTGACTATCCCTTCAGGTGCCAGCGGCTTTGTGGGATCCCGATCATAGGCCGCTATCAAAAGTTCGGGATACATCCAAGAGTAATCGAGTGAGCGTACGTATCGATTTTCCGTATACTTCTTCATAGAAAATTCCGTGTTAAAAACAAGCACATCTTTGCTTATCGATTGACTTTCATGGGCATTTCTGTCGCCAGCAGCGTAGTCGATGAAAATGTCACTCTAAAAAGGACGTCTCGTGCCAGTCTAGAATACAATAAAAAAGAACTTACACCGTCTACCAGTGTTCTTTCAATAATGCGAGTACCCCGTCGAAAGAATTCACTGAAGTCCTGGCTTTGCAGTATCTGACAACGCTGTTTTTCATCCAAATCAGTAAGATTCATCCTGAAGTGAATTGTATGAATACGAAAGTCAGATGCAGTCGAAGCTGCTCGATTTTTAGTGTGTCGAGTGGTGTGTTCGCCACTTGGGTCCAAAACATATCAAATATAAAATTTTATTGCTAGAGAAATATGGCTGCGCAAGCTAGTGGAAAAGCACGTGAAGTGATCTTCTTCTTGTTGTAATGAAATAAAATGTATATGAGATTTGTATGGATAATTTGCTGTTTCGGAAATATGGAACAGGCGCTTGAATAGCACTCAATAATAAATAACCCACGAAATATAACAAAGCAGAATTTATACAACAACAATACGATACAATAATAACCCAACGAATGATCTCGAAGGAAGTGGTACAATACAGTTATACAGATCTCCACTCGAGACAAAACCGTTTCAAATCATTCCTCACAACACTTCTGATTGCCCAAAAAAGCCTCTCCTTCCACAAATCTGTGTTGATTACAACGGATTTGTGGGAACACGGAGCTGTTTCAAGTCCCGTTTTTTTATCGTTTTTTTTGGCTTATTTAGAAGCGTATAAATATGGAAGAAGATATTCAACTATCTGACTCAAGCAATGTGCTTTCACCGTGAAAATCATTACCAGCTGATCCAAGTCCATGTTTGTGTCTTTGCACCTTTAAATGCGCGCCAAATATATGACGTTCTATTTTTTTAAATAATTATTTAGTGCCGCAAGGTAATTTTTGTTTCTGGTATATAAAAAAAGACTGATTCAAAAACACGATTTGTAGTGTGTTCTTAAAATCCAGAAAATAAATATTTGGTCAATGATATAGTCACTATATTCCAACTTTTAGATATGAAAGAGCTATGGAGTCGGTTAAAGCAGCTACTCTTTCTCCTTGTGGTGTCTCTTCCAGTCATAAACCAAAAAAGAAGCTTATTCAATTAGGTGGTAGCTCTCCTTCTCATAAAGGAGGCAGTTCAACTGGGGGCATTAGTATGCAGGGACTGGATATTGGCGACGGGAGAAGGCAGCAAGACATGTATCCCAGCAACATACCTGCTGGGATAATAACTGTGGATCATAATATGGTAGTTTTTAGTGCCAAAGAAGTATCAAGTTTTAAGTTCAAAGAAGCACTAAGCAAAGCCTTTTCTTCCAAAAATAGGCAATGTATCCACTTATCAGCAGTTGTGGATCCCCTGAACCCCATATACCGACTGGAAACCTCGACAGCTGTACCCTCTGGTCACCATGGATCCCCTGAACCGTGCCCCCCGCTGAACACTTGGACACCTAAACCTACTGGACATCTCAAACCCTGTACCCCTAGTCACCATGGATCCCCTGAACCCCATATACCTACTGGACACCTCGACACCTGTACCCTCTGGTCACTATGGGCCTCTAACCTCCGCTGGCCCTCTTAGAGGTGCTGAACCCCTAAGACATCGTTAGATAATGGAATCCCCAATGAAAGCACTCCTTGTTTGACAAGAGTTAAAGGGTTTTTACACATAGAAAATCCACGGCTACAAGATAGGTGGAGAGCAAAAATGTCGGAATTTTTGGTTTTTTAAAACATATTCCACAATTGAGACATCTCTTCTTGACACCCCAGGCATAGTGCATCAATTTGAGAACACAGAGAATTACTCTTGTGTCCGCAAAAATAACTGGCAAAACAGGTGATTTTTTGTGTTTAGTCTGTCAATTTTCTTTCAACACATGTATTTAGCATGTTTACCACCTGTTCCACCTCACCTTCCTTTAGCAAGCATTCCAATCTCAAGTGTCCCTGTTGTCGGAATCATAATTCGGAGATATTATGCCCCTCTTGTGCGTCCAATTTCATGCGGTTAGAAGCTTTTGCGGTTAGAACCTCCAAATTTTGCCCTAAAGCCTTGTTGTGGTGCTAACTCTGGCCAGAGTAAAAAAAGCCGACCCCTCAAACTTATGCCACTAACATACCGTATTCTCTCTAATAGAACCACAGCCCCCCCCCCCTTAATTCAAAATCGTGTTTTTGGCATTGTGTTTTTGGCCTACTTTTTCCAAACAAGTCTCAGGCAAGTTACCACCCAATTTATAGCCAAAACAATAAGCTACAATTTGAGTGGTAACTTGCTTGGCAGTTGTCTCCAAAAAGAAGGCCAAAAACACGATTTTGAATTAGGAGGGTGTGGCTGTATTAGAGAGAGTATGGTATACAGTCGAACCTCGTTAAACTGGCACCCCTAATTCAAAAAGATGTGTTTGTGGCATTGTGTTTTTGACCTATGTTTTGCTGGTGTCTTCTGGGCATGTTATATACCAAAACGTAGCCTAGAATCTAAGCTAAATTTTGGTATATAACATGCCCAGAAGACACCAGCAAAACATAGGTCAAAAACACAATGCCACAAACACATTTTTTTGAATTAGGGTGCCAGTTTAACGAGGTTCGACTGTAAGCAGGCAGAAAATTCTACACAGAGAAAGATCACAAGCTAGTTACCTTTCAACAAATTCGACCAAACATAAATGACTTCCCAAATTCAGACTAAACAAGATTAGAGAAGCACGTCGGTTGGCGTTTCTTCGCAAGGCAGACATCTGCCGATCCATAGATGAGCAACTGAAAGCTGAAGTATACTCATGTTTACTGTATATTAGTCTTTTTAAAACATCTACTCATCCACTCTTACAGATCAATTTCGAATCCGACTTCCACAAAAAGCAGCAACTAGTGAGCAAACTTAAAAGCAAGATAACGGACAAGAAAGAGTACATCCAAAGGATTAAGCAGAGGATCTCCAATCTAGAGTTGAACACTAGCAAAAGCAGTAAAAATGTTCACTTGCTTGAGGTTTTTTTTTTTTTCGCGAACATTTCTTTGCACAGTCAATGGTGGCGGATTGCAGAAGAAGATGGCTGCTCATTCAGATCGCATTTTGAGAACCACTGCCGAAATTGATTCTAATCGCATGACTGCTCAAAAGGCTCAGGGTAGTGTAAGTGTTTCATCAAAGAAAATGATACCGTATTCTCTCTAATAGAACCACACCCCCCCCCTAATTCAAAATCGTGTTTTTGGCCTACTTTTTCCAAACAAGTC
Organism: Subanguina moxae; assembly: GCA_000981365.1. Taxonomy (NCBI): domain Eukaryota; kingdom Metazoa; phylum Nematoda; class Chromadorea; order Rhabditida; family Anguinidae; genus Subanguina; species Subanguina moxae. The sequence continues at coordinate 13,764 of BBSZ01012952.1, read as the reverse complement.
TTAGGCAAGTTACCACCCAATTTATAGCTAAAACAATAAGCTAATATTTGAGTGGTAACTTGTTTGAGAGTTGTCTCCAAAAATTAAGCCAAAAACACAATGCCAAAAACACGATTTTGAATTATGGGGGTGTGGTTCCCATTAGGGAGAATACGGTGTATCAGGTTGGCGGATAAGTCCGCCGAAAATTTTATCATGCAGTCAAACCTGGATAAGCCGCCCCTGTAAGAGGACGAAGTGATCTTTTTTGAAGAGGGCGTGTATAATTTATTAAATTTTAGTCGTCTATATAGTCCATGGAAGCAGCACTACTCCAGTGGAGAATACAATATTATTTAGCATGAAAAATTACTCCAGCAAAACCCCCGAGCCTCCGACGCCCCCGTAAGGGGTGCCCACTTGCTTCCCCGTTAGAGGGCGACGGCGACTTAAGAGTTAGCACAGACTTACCTGCGAGATGAAGTCGAGTACAGTCGAACCTCGTTAAACTGGCACCCCTAATTCAAAAAAATGTGTTTGTGGCATTGTGTTTTTGACCTATGCTCTGCTAGTGTCTTCTGGGCATGTTTTATATCAAAATTTAGCTTAGATTCTAGGCTACGTTTTGGTATATAACATACCCAAAAGACACCAACAAAACATAGGTCAAAAACACAATGCCACAAACACATTTTTTTGAATTTTAGGGGTGTCGGCTTAGGCTTAGTGTTTTTGACCTATGCACCAACCAAACCAAGCGGATGTCCACTTGGTGTGCACATTTTTTCTTAGTTTCAGGCTCTGAAACCCCTTTTTCCTGCAGTTTAAAGCAGGTTTGACAGTTTGACTCCGCCTTTAGTCGGCCCTTTCGTACACTGTACACAAGGGTAGGCTGTCTTAGACTACAACAGGGTAGACGCTCTTAGCCTTCAGCCTCATTAAACTAAAAATCAAAAAGGTTTAGTTAACCTTTTTCAGCTCAACAAATGGGTGTTTCATGCGTGCTCTCAATTGCTGGATATGTTTCCATTCCAGAGGTGTGACAATAGGCATGCAAGTGGTGGAGAAGCCTGGTCTGGACAAGACAAACAAATAATTTACTTTGTAACACTCACAAGCTCCTCTCCTGAACTGATTGAACCCTCTGGTTTAGATCAACCACGCCAGAATCACGGAAGGAGGCAGCAATGACCACAAAAGCTACCAGTTGTTGAGAAAACAGCTGTGCAATTGTTCCTCTTCCGCCATGGATTTGTGCGCGGACTCCCAGCAAACTTTTGCATCTCTAGTGTTTGTGTCTCATTTGACAAACACGTTGGCCACACTGCTCAACTGCACATTACCCTACAAACACCTAGCCAGAGATCTTTCATTGACCAACAAGTGGACAGAGGAATTGTTGGAAACGGTCCTGTTCAAAGGTAACAGTCATCTCGGTCCTATTGTCCAATGGATACAGATTTTTCATTTTGGTCACTCCCCCGCTGTTTTAGCTTCTTCTAAGAATTTTTAATACGCTAAAAATGAGAGAAAGGCTATTTTCCTCTCCTTTTCGTCAAAGCAGGTTGGTTTTTGGGAAGTCGACAATTTCCATGTTTTGCCTTGGGGGACCAAGGTAGACAACCTTGTAAATGGTATTTTCAGATCTCAGGCATACGAACAAGCCTTAGGATTGGGGTAGGGGCCAACCCAAGCCTAGGCTAACCTAGGCCATTATGAGTTAGCCGATACCCGGTGTATGCCCTGTTTCACCTAAACTTAGTGGTTTACGATTTACCTCAAGCCTAAGGCTTAGTTTCATATACATTACCTTCTATTTATGTGGTTTGCCTTGGTCCTCCAAGGCATAATAGTTGTTGACTGACAAAAAGGAGAGGAAAATAGTTTCTCTATTGTTTTTAGCGTATTAGAAATGCTTGGAAGAAGCTAAACCAGCAGGGGGGGACCAAGGTGAAAAATATGGTACCCACTCGACATTAGGTCTGTCATCTCACATAGGTTGTTTCATAAGTCCTGTAAATCATGTTCATAAGCCCATTTTTGGGTGAATTGTGGTCAGGACTTATAAGACAACCTAATACCTTTTATCCTGGTCGGAAGTGTATATAAATTACGTTCAGTTAACTACTGCATCATCAAGGTTGACTTACAACAAAGTACAGGCTAAACAGTTTACGAGTCTTTTTAGTTGTGCATTGCCAGAGGGGTTCTTGTTAAACTGCTCAGTTTTCATCGCCCTTTTTCCAACTTGTACAATTTGATGCCGATGTTGAGGGCTGAAAAGGTAAAAAATTAAAAACCTCCCCTCTTTCCCTTTTTGTGATAGAAAGTCGGTTTCTAGAAAGTCGAAAGTTTTCATATTTTCAAACCAGAGTTTGTAAGCTTGAGCCGAGCAGGGTGTTTTCGTTGCTAGGGTCACAGAAATGTACATCCTGTTTCACCTAAGTTTAGTGGTTCACGGCTGACCTATACTGACCTGTCCTAAATCTAAGACCTAGCTCTATGCCCAAAAGTTAGTTTTTAGGTGTAAAACTCCCTGACTTAGGAGTTTATTAAGGCAAAATATGAAAAATTTTGGAATTTGACTTTCTATGAAGAAAAAGGGAAGAAAACAGCTCTACCTACTATTATTTTTTGCTTTTAGATGAAGCAACCAATAAATATAGCTTTTGATTCTAAGTTACGGCTACAAATCATTGAGGAGTTTCAAAAGTTGAAATGGCAAGAGCAACACGACTTCACCCTGGATAATGTGAGGCTTTTAGAAATAATAATCTCAAAGGCTAAACTACGCTACGTAGCACCGGCTCCAAATGACCGGAAATCATGTTTAGTAAAGGAACGCCTTTTAACTGGCTCTTTATTAGTGCACCCAGTAGATATAGTTACTGACCTGGCGGAACACAAACAAGCCTCTGGAGTGCTCTCCGTCGACACATAATAATCGGATACTGTAACTGGACTTCTTCCTCACTCAACCTGGCGACGAAGACTGAACATCGACTTAACACTTCTTCCTTCGCTGCCTGCATCTAGGTAGATTGAATCCCTGCACTACTGGCTGCACCACTTAAAAGCCTTACCGTGCGCAGTGGAGGAGACATGAACTGGAGACGATGAATTGAAACAATACGGACGACAGCGGAGCAAGCCTTCGGAGTACACTGGATTGTCTTCGACATCCTTCGTTCTGGAATCCTGAAAAGAAGGGGAGGCTCCTTCCAATAAATTCTGGCCGAGTTTACTGGGTGTATAACTGGATATTCTAAACTCGACATCGAAGCAACTGGAGTTATCAATGACATCTAGATCACCAACCAATCTAATAACAACTGGCTTCCCGGTTTTCGGGCGAGTCGCCTTACTAGAAACAGGCTCTTGGGCCCAGAAGGCATAGTCAACTAATGAAAGCTGGCAAGTTGGCTTAGAAACAAAACTAGAACTAGAACCAGTCGCATCGGAATCACCGATAACTGAAATAGCACGGCCTTGCGCTGGGTAGATTTGAGTCGGCAATTAATTAATAATGAATTTATTAACTTTCGAGTAAGGAGATATCTAAGCATAAGGCAACATTCAGCAACATTGATAATTGATAACAATGATCAAGACTGATTTGTACACCCCTCATGCTAGATATTTCCGCCCAAGACAAAAGTTAGTTTGAATTCAAGCTTTTAAACTGCGATCTTAACTGAGAATCGTGTATTTCAAATAGCTAAAAGAGAAAGAGTATTATACTCGAATAGCATCAAATTTTTTTTTATCTAATGCTTTTAATTGAAAAAACATGTAAAAATTTGATTAAAAAATTGACCAAAGTTAAGGTGGAAGAAGGCGATTGGGTGGCAATTGACTTTGCCTCTGCCAAATGACGAGACTTGATGCTCCTGCGCGGCTGTGCCCCTGATACATGGTATACGGTTGGTCAGCAAAAAAGAAAAATGTTGAATATGTATAAAGTATGATTGTGTCTTTGTGAAATGGTGAACTCCTCAGCAGGTGCACTTTATGACGAAATTACTACCTTGAAAAATGGTTTTTGAACATCCTTAGAAAACTTGATTTGGGGGGGGGCTTATATCTTAGCAGCGTAGCTTGTTTTCATGTTTGACTAGCAGAATATCAATATTTATGTAATATATTATTTCTAATCACATAAAAGACTTGTTTTTGACAAGAACACTATCTAGAGCATCACTTTTTCTGAACCAATCATAGAGTCTGTTAGCTGAGGCACACCGGATATTGCCACCACAGATTCCGACTTTATGGAGTTGTTAGGTTTTCTAAAAGAGATGGTAAAATTTAGTTTTTTTTGCAAAGATGTAAATCACCTCAGTCCTAAAGACTTGTTCATATACACTTTGGTGGAGGAACTTCTTCTTGGAGAGTCTTCTTTGTTGTGATGATGTTTGACCGACTCGAATTCTTCTATTTCTCGCCAATTCCTTTCACAAAACTCATTCCACAGAGCTCTGACTAGGGCAACGACCACAAGTTCTCCAGCATGGTTGGCTATAAAGCGCAGGGCGAATGTCTGTAACATAAATTTTATTATATCATTATTTTACCATATTTCCTGTAATAAGTTAAGTTCCCCTGCCTACTTACCCCGTCTGACTGCAGGAACTCCAATACAAATTTGTTGAGCAGGAAAGAGTCGGGCAGACGAAAAGCATCGCCATTTGCTAGATCAGTGAATTGTCTCATTTGGTCACTCTCTTCAGACCGTCTCATCCCTTTGGAGCAGCGCTTACGATCACTGGATTCGGCAATCTAAAACCAACTAAAAATATTCACCTGCATAGGCTTACAAATGCTGACCTGCATAAACTTGAGCACATAATCAACTCGCTCGGACACCAGCACACAATTGGTCAGCCAAAACAGGGTGGAAGCACTGAATATTAAGTTGAAGAAGAAGAAAAAAGGGCTCTACTGTATTATATCCACCTCCCCCCAAATGTACCTCCCACTAAATACGTGTACCATCCCCCCTAACCTATTTTAATGCCCTAAAAGCGGGTAAGCGAGTCGTTTTGGGCCAGTCATTTGCGGTTAAGGCAGTTTTTTCTGCCATCCATTTGTGCAATTTTTTCGCCCTTTGCCCTTTTTTTCACTGGACTATGGCAAAAAAAGGCCTGAAATGCCAGAATCTTGCTCGAACTCATCTCGCAGGTAAGTATGTGCGCCCATCTCTAACTCTCAAGCCCCCTTGATCCCCTTACGAGGTCTTGGGGGCTTGCAGTTAAAATGAGCACACAAGCATACCTGAGACATAAATGCCTCGAGAAAAAGCTCTGGATGCATGAAAATAGTATGAATACCAGAGCTTTTCTATGCGGTAGAGCACAGTTGACAAAGCTATGTGCAAGATCTTCGCTTTAACTGAGTGGGTTTTCCTTAAAAAGTGGCCCCTTACTTGTCCCTTCCCCTCCCTATACAACCCTCAATCCCTTAAAAATGGTGAAAAAATGCTGCTTATATGGCAAATGTACCTAGAAAACCATTTGGGGGAGGGCGGTATAATACAGTAGTACCAAGAAAAGATTTTAGGGGTCACACACCTGGTTATAACCAGCAAAACAAGGTACCACAGCCAGAAGAAGGCAAACACTTTTTCATTTATAATGTTTATTAATAAGGCACATTGAACTAAAAATAACTGATCGTTAGTTTATTGAAGCCCTGCCTGGAATCTGGTGAAGCTTTCGTCTCAAAATTTAATTTGGAGGCCAAGAAAAAACGGGGCGGATTACTGGATAGGTCTGGCAGCTTCATCTCCAGGAACATGGGACAGTTAGCCATGGTTTTTTTTTCCCCCAACTTTTTGACATTTTTGAATAAAGGTACCCATTCGTGAAAGCATTATTTTATTCTGAGGCCGGCTAGTAGTCAAAATTTCCTCAGGAATTCAAATCTGCAAGCAGAATTAAGAAAAGTGGCTTGGTTGTTGAGATATGACCAGAAGTTGGACTACCGACATTTTGGAACACCCACCACCTTATTTGCAGCTATATCTTGGCAACTATGCCACTTTTCTTATTTCTCTCTTCAGATTCGCATTCCTGACGATATTTCGACTGCTGAGGGTTCTCAGAACAAAAAATTTGGGTCTCTGGGGTCTCACTGGTTCTGGTTGGATAGACAAACTCACGGACATGGGACACTTGACCATGGTTTTTTTCCGGACTTTTTGATATTTTTGAGTAAAATTACCCATTTTTGAAAGAATTATTTCATTCTAAGACCTTTTAGGAGTCAAATTGTTTTCAGGAATCCAAATTTGAAAAGAAAATCCTCAAAAGTGGCTTGGTTGTCGAGATATGACCAAAGGGGACTACCGACATTTTGAAGCATCCACCAGCTTACTTGCAGCCATATCTCAGCAACCAAGCCATTTTTCCCATTTCTCCTTTCAGATTCAACATTCTCTACCGTATAACCTCTATTAATAGAGGTTATACGATTCTAAGACCTTCTATTCTAAGACCTTTTAGTAGTCAAAATGTTTTCAGGAACCCGAAATGTCGATAGTTCAACTTTTGGTCATATCTCGGCAACCAAGCTTCTTTTCAAAATTCTGCTTTCAGACTCATATTCCTCAAGGGATGGGGCTTTTGGGCATAGAACAGTGGAAACTTGGTCTAACAAATCACGTAAAAGTGTGGCGTGTCGATCTCGGCTTTTTTATATCGGTATTTTCCCATCTTTTTGATTAAAGTCCTCTTGTGGCCAAAGGCCCAGGCTGCGGCCTCGGCCACACACCACCTTTTTCCCTAAGCAAAATATATACCGGTATATCTGTTGAGGTCTGAAAATATGCTCTTATGTATTTTTCATCGCCCTCTCACTTACTGGCAAGGTATCGCACTTCAAAATCACACAAAGTTACTCTGGGAAAGTGACCACTCTTGGTCCATGGTTTACCAGCAAACAGGTCGGAAAGCACCTAAAGCATTTTCCACACTAAAAAAATTTGAATAGATTTTCTCACCTGAAAGCCAAATAGGAAGTGTTCCCCAGACTTGAGGGCAGCATTGAGCAAGGCAAATTGGAGCAGTATGTTGGTTGTATAGCATAACTTGATGAACAAATACAGAGCCGTTATATAGTGGCCACGAAAAACTCTGAAACCTTCACGGCTATTTTTGTATTTGGAGACGGAAGCGAGATTTTGTGGAATTGTGTAGGCCAAAGGCTCAAAATTGGAACAATGGAGAAGATGGCAGGTTAGCAGTCTTTTATCGAGGTATTTTTTGTCTTTTAAGCTGAATGAATGTGTTTTCCAAAGTTGTTTCCAGCTTTTCCAGCTTTCTACAACCAGCCGTTTCAAAAGCCATCAAGCGTTTTCGTGCCGTATCTGGAGCTTATTCTGTGCCACGCAAGTCAATTGCTGCGTTGAAGGCTTGCTTGGTGAAAGAATAGACTGATAGTCCGTAAGAAATGTTTCAAAAAGCCATTGACAGCTTCCCAAAACGACTTTGTAAATGTATTGCAGCTGGTGGTGGACATTTTGAGTGAATGGAGATAAAATCTATATACCGTTCCATAGAAGAGAAATAGGGCTTTTAAATGCTACCGAAAACATAATATTTCAATCTAGGTATTGAGGAGAAAATTATTTATTCCCAATCCATTCCAAACTTTTGGGACACACAGTATGATTTTATAGAGACTAAAATTTCGCTAATCTCGCAAACTCGTCGAAATTAACTTTGACAACTTGCTCAAATTACAAAGAAACCCATGACAAAAAGATCGGTTTACACAATGCCGCAAAATGTTGCTTCTGCCTCCCATTCTACTAAGCACAACAACCAAACAAACCTGTTGCATTTAAGTCTCCCGAGCCAAGAACTGGAGGGATGTGATCTAAATGATTATTCGTATCACATAGATAACCAGGACTACTTTTTAGAAGCAATCATTAAACTGAAAATGGCTCAACTAAGGTATACCCCCATCCATTTTTTTTCAATACAGACGATTCTCGATATAGTGTATTTTTCTTCAATTTCTACTACTTATCTACAAACGAAACAGTTTGGGTCTATTCGAGTTAGTTTCATGCTTTTCAGCAGGATGAAATAAATAAATTAGCTAAATTACAAAACACGACACTCACTTGATTGAAGAATGCGCCACCCATTCGATTCAAGAATACCCGACCCACTTGACTCAAGAATACGCTATCCAGTCGATTAAAGAGTATGCCATCCCAGTCGATTCAAGAATACGCCACCCATTTGGGTTAACAATAGAAACTTTTAATAAAGCGAAAATCAGCACAACCCAACTAGGAATCGAAACCTTGCAAAAGATAACATTTTGAAACTCAACCACTCGGCCACGAAGACACATGAAGTTTGTGAAATTTTTCTACCTAATTTCAATGTCTTGCAAGTCAATTATATCGATAAAAGCTTGGCTGACAGAATGCATCATCTTGTCCCGCTCCATCTGGTCGATAATAGATCGGGCTTCTGTTGCTGCTGAGATTACATTTTGGATATTGAGTCCTTGAAAAAAAAACAAGATAAAACATTCAGCTAAGCAATAGCCGTGTGCCACCTGACTGCCTAAAAGTTCAACCATACCACAATGATCAGTGTTATTATAGAGATTCTACAAACCAGTTAAGCAACCGCCATAAAATACAAGGCAGAGAAAACATAAGTGCTTCGGCTATTAAGATGAACGGTACCCACTGGTAATAGCCAATTTGTTGCTCTAAAATCAAGGCTATGCCGTTTGTGTATAAATTCGCATTAACTACCTTCCCTGGCTTCATGTGAATCAGGGATGTGCTCATACATTGGAACCTGAAAACCTATTCTTTGCCCAACAACTCATTTTTACGGCTTTGAAAAACAAACCCAATAGGTGTCTGCAAGACTTTATTTTGGTTAAACTAAAAATTCCAAATCAAGTATTTACTTACTCTGTATCCAACAAAAAGATTCTATGTACTCTAAAAAGAAAAAAAATGATACTACAAATTGGTGCAAATAGACGTACAGAGGAGTCTCAACTCAGGACACTCCCCATTAGGACGGCAAAATCTTATTTGGTTGGTTTACAAGGAAAGTATCATTTACTAACTCTCCCACATAGGACTTTCTCTCACTTAGAACAGCTTCAAGCGTAGGGTAAAAAGTAAATTTTAGGGTAAAGGCATGGCAACCAGGCCAGAGACGGAGGAAAATTTTTTAGGGACGGAGGAAAAGATTTTTTGGGACCAGAGGCCGGAGGCGTAGGCAATTTTTTTCTGCACACAGACCTGGACAGCTTCTACCTAGCCTTACAAAGTACCTACAAACGCTCTCCCTTAGGACAGTATTAGGACAGCCAGTCGGATTTTCATAAATCGCTATTCTTTAAAATTTTATATTGGAAAGCAGTTCAATCTTTCGGCGTCATCTATCCGCAATATCCTCAGGAACAAGGTGGCAATCCTCAAAGCAATCGATAAAGGTGGTAAGGCAAAGAGGGCTTGTCTTCAGTCGGTCAAGGGAAAAAATTCTAGAAGCGGCAGTCCTTCATCATCGGTAATAAATATGTATGAATAAAATCTTGGATTTGTATGGTGACCGCTCTCGCTTAGGAGAGCTGAGTCGTGTTTTAGTAAATCACTCTCTCACATACTCCCACTTAGGACACCATTTGGTTGGTCCCTTCGCTGTCCTAAGTCAGAGAGTCGACTGTAGTTCTATAGTTAATATTAAAAGTCAACTGTAGACACTAGTTCTATAGTTAATATTCAAAGTCAACTGTAGACACTAGTTCTATAGTTAATATTCAAAGTCAACTGTAGACACTAGTTCTATAGTTAATATTCAAAGTCAACTGTAGACACTAGTTCTATAGTTAATATTCAAAGTCAACTGTAGACACTAGTTCTATAGTTAATATTTACAATCATGTTTTCCGTTATACTTTCCAAAAACTAACCTTCCATGGACTCTCTACTGTGTGGATTTACCCAACACTGAAAATACCACTAAAATAACGCCCTTACTTATTTTCAATTGAACATGCCTCTATAGGTGTGCCACCATACTAAACAGCAAACGATTAGCCCAGTCAACACATAATCTAGACCACCTGTTTAGCAGAAATAATCAAACAAGCCACAGCCAACATGATCGGCGTATAGTAGTAATTCAGTCTATATTAGCAAAGATTAAATAGACAAAAGAGCATATCCAACCTATCTACAAAGTCGTCATCTCCTCTCAACTTCAGCGACTGAATGAAGGAGCGGGCCAATGTGGCATGGAAAAACATGTCGGGAGCGACCGCTCTCCCAGCTGTTGTTAACGGCGCAGCACTCTCACCACTGAAAATAGCTGCCATTAAAGGCTAAGGAATATAAAGAGCATCTCTACCACTAAACTGAACCCTTATACCATTATCTTTTCTTTTCGGTTATGCGGAGCACCTTCTAAAATTGCTTTATTCGTCCCATTTTGATGAATATAACAAATTTAAAAGGTCTGCCGGATAACCAAAAGAAACCCACCTCTCCACATTTAATCGACTTTCACTCATACCAACTTATTAAAAATCAATTTTAGTGACACTTTTTTTTAAACCAAATTACCAAAAGATAAATAAACAAGCAATTTTGCCAGCTAAATGTTTTACGACTCACACCTCAAATTCTTCTTTCCTTCATAATCTAATACACTTATCCAGCATGGAGAAATTGGTGCAAATTTGGAAAAGAAAGAAGCAGTCAGTTTAAAATTTGCTTCCAGCTCCAAATAAAAAAATTTGTGAGACGACCCATGGAAGTCCTCACGAGCATTCATTTTTTTGCAGTCAACCGTCTCATTTATTACTTCAAAATAGAGACGCTGAATCAAACCTTTTGTTCTTGTCTAATGGAGCAAATGAGCGTATGAATCGATTGCTATTTTAGTTATTTATAAAAATCGTATTATTGAAGGCATTTGCTAGCAAGATGATTTTAATATCAAAGTTTGTATCTTTTGTATTTGTTTAGCCAACCGTCAATAAAAATTTAAAAAATATATACCGTATTTACTCTAATAAGCGGGCACCCCTAAAATTCAAAAAAATGTGTTTGTGGCATTGTGTTTTTGACCCACTTTTTCCAGGTGTCTCTCAGGCAACTTACTACTTAACTTGTAGCTTATTGTCTTAGCTACAATTTGGGTGGTAAGCTGCCTGAGAGACACCTGGAAAAAGTGGGTCAAAAACACAATGCCAAAAACACGATTTTGAATTAGGGGGGGAGCTATTAGAGGAAATACGGTATGTTCTACTAGTGTATTACGGACATGTTATATACCAAAATGTAGCCTAGATTATAAGCTAAGCCTAAAGCTTAGTTTTCTGCCCAGATTGTATTGTATTGCTAAGCCTACCCTCCAAGTGGTATGCCTACCTACAAGTGGTTTAGCGAATTTCTAGCTGGTTTAAAAATTTTTCGGCTTTTAACATTAACTATGGAAGTATTCTATACAGTGTGTACAGTTAATTTTGAGTGCTGACTATGTAAATAGTTGGTGGGATAAGCTTGATAATTGGGCGGTATAAAATAAGCACCTTATAGCGTGGTTCAGAAGCAAATTTTTGTCCCAGTAGAACAATGATTTTGTGCCGCCAGAGGAGCTGGCCTTTAGCATTTTCAATCCAAATCACTTGGCATATTTATAAGATAATGGAGGAATTCAAGAAGCTAAAAACAAGCATTGATTTGTGTGAAGAAGGGAAGAGGAGGAGCATGCCGAGAATGTGTGCCAATCTCCAATAATATGGCACTCTAAACCCCTCTTAGCACAGCTTTCCCTCTTCCTCCATTACCGTTAATATAAATTGAAAAACAAGTGAACATGGATATGGCCGAATTCCAACTGCCTACATTATAATTGTTGGTTGGATGAGTGGGAAGCACAACCATTTTTCCCATCCCTTACCTCTTAAGCATGCAACAAGCATTTTTGGCAGCTTCTAGTCAAAAAATATAAATATATAAAATTTCGTTGCAGCCAAATTAAACCAACTAAGAACAACTGACTATTGTTGTGCGCCCCACATATGGCAGTTTGGCGTGCGCAATTAGAATCACTGGTTGCTGTTGTTGTTGAGATGGATGATTGTTGGGAAAAGGGAAATTTGTTTCCGTTGGCTGTCTTCTTGTTGCTGGAATTGATTGAGCTGAACAAATTTACATAGAAAATGGACATTGAAAGTGATTACTTAGCAGCAGCTGCAGAAAAACACGGCAAATGAGCAACTACCCTTCCCGTGGGACAACTCTCTCACCTTCTACTTTAACAAATTAAAACAGAGGGTACCTATTCCTTTCTAGCCGGCCGGCCTGCTAGGAAATCTTAAATTTGTTATTAGATTATTTCACCCTTTTGACACGCAAACTAATGAGCAAAAAATAGTTTCCCTTTTCTTGAGTAAATTAGTTGGCACTAGATGTATGCACGAATTCAGAGAGAGTCATAGAAACCACTAATATGAAGGGTCCTTCACCCGTCTCCCTTACTCAACCAAGGCAAAAAGTGCCTCTAGATGCATTTATTACTCAAGAGTATTGCTCGGATTCATCTCACAGGTAAGCCAGTGCGCGCATCTCTCAAGTCTCCTTCGCCCCCGTACGTGGACGACGGTGGCCCAGGGGCTAGGAGTTGAAATGCACATACAAATATACCTGAGACACCAATCACTCGAGAAGCAGCTTTGGATGCATGAAAATAGCATGCATGCTAAAGCTTCTTTATGCGTGAACCAAAGAAGTACCAAAAAGTTTTGAGCATATGAATATAGCACTAGTCTTTAGAAAAGCTTTTAGATGGCGAAAACGAAACCAAAAGATCTTTGTTAATTTATCAAACGGAAGGATTAAAAGTTATTAATTTTAGTACCGTAATGAGATTTGGCTACGTTTTTGGGAAAGGAAAATGACTTCTTTAGGATGAATAAGTTTTTTAAGATGCAGCTTGGTGAAAATTATAAAAAGGTTGCTGCATAAATGAACACTTAGAGCCATGGTTTGTATACGCCACGGAGGACATTCCCAGAAATACGATCAAGGCACAACCTTTGAGTATCCTACCACAATTTCACTGGGATAATTTGTTTATCTAATTCTTTCACTGTTTCATAAGATACGGCAAAATTCAATGTGGGAGAATTTATTACGTGTAATACAAATGTCCAACTCGACAAGAGAATAAAAAAAACCAAAAAATGGTCAAAGCAACTACCAAACTGATCACAGCAACGTGTAACCTAGCAGCAGGTCTGACAAGACGTGTGCTTAAGTCGTTCCCTCCCAAACAGTAAACGAAACTTCAAAGCGCCAACGTCAAAGCCAAACCCACAAAGGTTTACCATTTGATAACTTCAACAAACAATTTTATCCAACCAAAGCAACTGCCACACACGCAGACAATGCAAAAGTAACGACACCAAATTCTTAACAGAGAATACAAGAGCCCAACGGACTATAACGCTGACTAACGCTGACCCTGCGGGCACTCACGACTCATATGGCCTGCTTCCTGGCAATTATAGCAACGACGATCACCTCCACCATAGCCACCACCGCCGTTTCGAGGCTCTGTGCATTCGCGAGACATGTGACCAGATCCCTGGCAATTGTAGCACTTGATGTCACTTCCACCGTAGCCACCACCGCGAGAGTAGCTGCCACCACCACTGCGAGGTTCCGTGCATTCACGAGACATGTGACCAGGCTTGCCACAATTGTAGCACGAGGATCCGCCTAAAAAGAAC
>BBSZ01012951.1:0-46246 GCA_000981365.1 Subanguina moxae | reverse complement strand
AACGAAGAACAGCTAATTTTTTGTTAATCGCTTGATTTTTTTTTTTTATTAAATTTCTTTTAAGCTGCCAAGTTAAACCATTCACTTATATGTGTTTGTAAAACAGTTTATATACCCTGAAATTCTATATCAAGATTGTTTAAATTATTCAAAAAAACACTAATAACCTAGGTCTGCATATTTTGCGAGTGTTTGGTCGCTTTGCAGACATCTGAGTGTGATTTCCAGATCTGATTTCCAGACGACTCTTGGGCAGCTTACCACCCAAATTGTAGCTAAGACAATAAGCTACAATTTAAGCAGTAAGTTACCTGAGAGACACCTGGAAAAACTGGGTCAAAAACACAATGCCAAAAACACGATTTTGAATTAGGGGGGGGGGTATTATTAGAGGTTTTACGGTATTTGCGAATATTGAAATTTTTGCAAAAATGCAGTTTTTTAGCATAATTTAATTTAAAAATCAATTAAAATACAGCTAATACCGTATTTCCTCTAATAAAGCCCCATTCCCTTTGATTTAAAATCGTGTTCTTGGCATTCTGTTTTTGACTCAACTTTGTCAGATGACTCTCAGGTGATTTACCAACCAAATTGAAGCTGAGAAAATAAGCTAAAGTTTGGTTGGTAAATCGCCTGAGAGTCATCTGGAAAAGTTGAGTGAAAAACAGAATGCCAAGAACACGATTTTAAATCAAAAGGGGTGGGGCCTTATGGTATGGGGGTGTTGGGTTTGGAAAAGCGACTTTTTTACATTTCTCATTAAACTTAAAAGATTAAATTAATGTTAGTTGAAAAGAATTGATCTGCAAAATTTGTTTTTTATAGGACTAACCATTTTTTATTAGAGAAAATACGGTAAGCCTTGCATACAACTCAATTCTTTATTTATAACAACCAAAAACAAACTAATCCTCAGACAATATCTTAATATCAGAATATCCAAAAAAAAGTATTGATTGCAATCAAAATTACAATCATGCATCTTGAATTCATCTTATCTAAAAAATAATTTTTCACTTATAAATTAATAAAAAAAAATCCTCTAAGAGCTTATTACGTCCTTTTGAACTAACCAAGTCAATTTAGTTTCCGCCAAAATACGAACGCTGACTGACTTCCACGTGAGAATAGCCACTGGCCAGCAGCTGACCAACGCCGAAATTGTTAGTTTACCTTTATATAGCCGTAAAATCAGGAAGAATTACACCCATCTGCAGATAACCACCCTTCGCTACTTCCAACAGACTCTGGTCGGCTTTTTGAAAGAGATCCCAGCAGAGAACAGTGCTCTGTTTGAGCAATTCAGTGGAGATGCTCAACGCTCCACTTCCTACCCCAATCTCAATTACTCAGGACTATTTTATGGTAAATTAAGATGGAATTCGGTTCGTTTGTAGCTCTGGTTTAATAATTTGCAGGAATAGTAAATTTATTGGATGCTTTTCCTCTGTTAGCTTCCGGTCAAACAGGTATTGAAACAATGAAAATTAGAAAATTCTGGGGAAAATTTAGTAAAGATGTGGTTTTTTACAAAAATTATACAATTTTCATCCTTTTTGGGCAAATATCCACTGATGATTCAAGTCTAGACATTGGCCAAGCCATTCTGGACACTCTGAAAGCGTTGTACTTCTTCCTGGACAAAGACTGCATAGACCAACTGCCTTATTTAGTGGCCAGTCAGTTGGGTGTGTTACCCAATGAGTTGAACAAGAAGATTGTTTATTTGTTGGCTGATTGTATTGTGCCTTACAGCTTGGGAGAACATGCTTCAGGTAATTGGCTATATGCTAACAAATAATGAGTTTTGGAATATTTGAGGTGGTTTGTCAGTTCCTGCAGTGCTCATGCTTGTCTTGCAGCACTCCAATGACTCCAGTTAGTAACCTTTTGGCTGCTCAAGTCTAAGCTTAATTGAATTGTTTCAGCCCTGCACACATTAACTATTGAGAGCTTAATGGCACGTCGAGAAAACGTCTACCATGTGAGTAACATCTTGCTTATAAAGTTCTTTGAAATTATGGGTCATCGAACGGTCAATTCATCGAAAAAGTTTAAATCTACCTACTTTCCTAATTACCCAATTATTGCACTTTTCTGGGTAAAGGTAAACTCATAATTTAATTTAGACAATGGCCAAGCCATTCTGCTACACCCTGACATTTAGTTCTTTGTTTTCCACTAGTAAAAAAATGCTCCAACCTAAAGTCCAAAGTCGCTTTGAAGGACCGAGAGAGTTTTTTGGTGATTAACGTGACCATATGCGGTAAATATATACAGTAAAACCTCGTCATAACGAACCCCTTTCGAGATCGGCCAAAAAGAGTTCGAGACCGAGGTTTTACTGTATATTTTGGGAAAGCAAGGTATATTTTTAGGGGAGGGGGCGTCATGTGGGATGAGGCCAAATTGATTCAAATCCACCCTGAGACTTAGAGATCTTTGATGTAGTTTTTTGTGTAAAAAGGCGCTGCGTAACAAACTGTTAAGAATGAATGTAAAACAAAACATAGGACTTGTTGGCCGTAATCGCCAAAGGCACAAGTGAGAGTAGAATCCCAGCAGCCAACCTGCTTTTCCACTACTGGCCACTCATCAATCCCGCCATTATCCACAGAAAGCCCATACAGTACAGAGTGCAAGGTTGCCGTTTTTCTCACCTTTTTTAACAACACTGACAGATACATAATTGCAGCCTGGAGCTCGCAGCCCTGTCAAAACCCTTTGTGCACCGAAAAAAGTCATAGGTTACCGACTGCAATAAATTAATGCCCAATTATAATAAGTTTGATTGCAGCACCAGAAGAAGTTATGACCCAGTTTTGTGTGCCAAATATGGAGACACAGCTCCGCCCATCAGTCTGTGCCACAAATGCTGCACAGAAAGCAGTATAGAAACCAGCCAGCCACTTAGGTTTATATGCCAGCCTATGGCTGCCTCCACAAGCACCATTTGCCAAAACAAGGTGGTTGCCTTTGTTTATTAAGAAATGGGCTAAAATTAAAACCATCAAATCAATGATTCACCCCATTCATATTTCGGAAATAAAAGTTTAGGCATGTGAATCCAGCAACAGAATCGCCGTGGCTACTTGCTTTGCAGAGGATTGCATTCGAAGTCATGGTTATGTGCCGTTGAGATTGTGCCAAGTACTTGTTGTCACCCTTTTCTGCATTAATGCTCAGCCATTCAGGAGTGTTTTACAGTCCTTCACTCCAACCCCATTGCTGATTCACACATTAGACACAAAGGAATGGTGTGTGCCTGGGGCACCAAGGCAGAAAGGAATATGATTGAGGCAGTGGTGAAGCTGTTGAAAGAGACTTCCTGTCACCTGGAAGGCAATGAGGGTGAAGCAAAAAGGTTTGTGTTTCGCGTTTTCATATTAGCCTTGTGCACTCATTTCGCAAAATTGTTCTCACACTTTTACCAAACTCTGCGCCTCTAAATTGGTCGGAAGTGACAAGAATACACCTAAATAACACCGAATTTAGATTACTTTCGACGTTGTGATTAGGGTAGTACACAATTTCCTAAGATCTAAATTCTCGCGGTACGTGACCTCAGAGTTGGTCAGCGTGTAGAATTATGAACACAGGTGATGGTGCTTAGATAAAACACAGAGCAAAATTATTTAAAAAGTCGTAATGGAATTTATATGTGAGCAGTTTACTCGCAGGACTAGTTACCCAATGCCTATCTGACCCTGTGCCACCCTAGTTCCTAATTGTCGCATTTGATACAAATTTTAAATGATACTAAAAAGATTCCAATTTTGCAGACCTAAGTGGTTGCGACAACTGGAGGGAGGCCAAGTGCTGGGCAAAGACATAGACGCAATGGCTGACGAAAGGCGAATGCTGAGCAGGTTTGGAGTGTGGATGATGGCTGCTCTGTGTCCACCCACTCTAGATGCTCCTCCAGTAGCACCTTTTTAACAATAATCAAAAATAATTTACAAACTTACAGCATGCAGTGGGCTATATAATGTCCATGGTGTTTCAGTGGTTTGCCACCACTGCCCTCCTCCCAAACGACTCTATGGGCTCTGCCATAGAACAGTTGAAGACGGATGTAAGAAATCATACTTTGCGACAAAAATCTTTAAACTTAGCATATATTGTAGTTTGCTTCTGATGTAAGTTGACTTAATTTAGACTACTAAATCTCAATTCTACCTTTTTGGAAACTTGAGCTCAAAATATTTTTAGTGGGTCAACCTGGCCATATCAAACCACTATGAAATTCTCGTTTCCATTCTATCACCTGGTCTGCCGGAATATGCTCAAGTCGGTTTATCCGAGTTTATATCAAACTTATTTGACTAATTGTTTTGTTTTGGTGTAGGTGGGCGGTATTTGGGATAAATTATGCTCCCGAAAAGAACAAATGAAAGAAGGTTTGTAAAAAAAATACGCCAACTGCATAAATAATCATGTTTTCAGGTCTTTCCAAACTGCTTTCTTTGATGCCGGTATTTGTTTAACAAAAAAGAACACTACTTGGGTATACCGTATAACCTCCATTAATCCTCCCCCCTCTTTCGTCATGACGGTCGGTGGTCAACTTTTTTACGGCTCAACCACCCGACAATTGGGTGCTGACACCATACTCAAAAATGTCGCTGAGATTTAGGGCTACATTTTTGAGTATGGTGTGAATACCCAATTGTCGGCTGGTTGAGCCGTAAAAAATGGTTGACCACCGACCGTCATGACGAGAGAGGGGGGAGGATTCAATAGAGGTTATACGGTAAGCCCCTCATCCTTTTTCAAAAATGTGTTCAACCAGCCTTATTTTTTACTTCTTATATGCTGAAAACGACTAGAAATGTGTCTCCCACACTTTTTCATGTCAAAGATAAAAATATTTGAGTCTATGCTTCCCTGCACCGGTCTACTAAGTGCCGGCTGGTTGCACATTGCAGCATAAGTCGTCAGCATTAGATTGGGCTACTATGCATTTTTATAATAAGAAAGAAAGATTTGCACGATGTTGTTTTGGAGCAGGACTTTTTTATAGCATGATAGGCTTAAAAATTCTCAAACCATGATTAAAAATGTTTTGATTTAGAAGCAGGGGTGTGCCCAAGTAGTGCCGAAAAAAAATTAATTCAAAAACTTAAAAAAATATCCAGTACGATGTGATCTCCTTCCAAACGTGGAACAGGGTGATTCCCCATTGGTTGCAAGCCATTTCCCAGGAAGTGGAAGAAGAAGACTTGTTGGACTTGAAAGTCTTGCTTTGGTTGGTTACAGCTTTTGTTCAACAGTCTGCATTTAAATAAAAACATTTTGTTTATAGCAAAATTTTCGAGCCCGATCTGTGTCCACTCCCTTTTGAGCAAAACAAAGTGTTTGAGTTTGTTTCTGTGCGTCTGAACAGTGGAATTTATGAAGATATAGTTCAAGCGCTGGATTGGCTACATGTTTGCTTTTTGATCAATTATTTTGTTGTTGTTGTGGCCGGATTGATGCATTCGGAATGTTCTCAAAAAACCTATTTTAAGGCGGTGTTTTAGTGTTTTTGGGGCGCGAGCAATCATCAAAAAACATTTTGACCAGAAAATTAACATACCGCTAAAATTTTAGACTGAGGCGCAATTTTCCGGCAAATTAGAGACTGTCAGTAACTTAGAGAGAATAGAGTACAGTAAAATCTCGATATAACGAACCCCCGATATAACGAAACCCTCGATATAACGAACGTTTTGGCTGGTCCCCAGGGGTTTGTTATATCGAGGTTTGACTGTATTGGGTATCCATGTACTCTACAAACTTGGTTTACTCTGTCCCCCGCCTCAAACAAAAAGTCAATATTGGTAAAAGAAGTAGGAAATGGTTGGAAAAACACGTTTTCTACACGTTGTAAAACTCGAAACATATAAAAAGTGGTCAAGAAACATTTTTGAAAACATTCCGAATAGGTCATTCCAGCAATTGAAGTTAGGAGAGTATTTTTTAGCTTTTATCCAGAATTAATATCCGCATCTCTTTGCACATGGTAAATTTATAGATAAGTTTTTGACCATAACTAAAACGCTTTTTTTAGTTACTAGATATGTTTCTGGAATCTCTGCAGAAAATGAGACAGTGCAAAATTACTTCAAAAAATGAAGAGAATGACTTGGACGAAGATGGTCCTCTGGCTATTGAAGTGATCATGGTGGATGTGATTGCCCAACAGGTTGTTTTGATTTTCAGTTTTGGGTCAATACCCCTTAAGAGTGTCTAAAAACCAGGTGTCTGAGTACCTCAAATCAGTACCAGACATAGTAGTAGGAACAAGCAATTGTAAATTACACTTTGTACCTTCACAACATTATTTTAAACTCTTTGCAGGTGAGTCTAAACGAGATCAATCCCAACGAAACCACATCTGTGACCGATCAAATGTTTGTTTTAGTAAAAGGAAATCTAAAACTTAACCTTTTTTTAAAGGTTTTCTATTTGCGCCCTTTTAATTCAATATCTGGATGAGTCGGAGGGCAGTGTTCAGCAAAGGCATTCCTGCCAAAATCCAGAGGTAATAGCTTGCAATAGTATATGAAAACATGAATGAATAAAAAGAGATAAAACAGGAGAAAACCACATTTGATGCAAAAAAGTATATGTGATGCAAGGAAAAGAATTTTTCACATTTCGTAGTTTTTTTTACACGTGGAACATGTTTGATATTAGCATAGGTGCAAAAAATTACAGTAAAAACATTAAATGTATATACAGTCGACTCTCGATATAAGAGCACCCATTGGGACCGACAGTTTGTGCTCTTATAGCGAAGTGCTCTTATATCGAGAGTCGACTGTATAACGTGAAAAGCTATAGCTGTCGTATCAATTTATTTTTTATACTTTTTACTTTCTTTCCAAGACTGACCAGTTTTTGGACTGTCAAAGATGTCAGCAGTCTGCTTTCTTGTACCAGGTTACTTGATTGAATTTGCTTCAAATAGCACTAAAACAGTCAAATGATTAGGTTCTGATGCATTTGACTGAGCAGATATCTCCCAAAGACGAGATCAAAATCGGGTGTGAAATGTCCAACATGAACGATTGGTTGGCTGAGACACAGCTGACTGACTCTGTAAGCACTGTCTCCCACCTTAGCAGTTTGACTTCACCTCGAAATCCTTCTTTTCAAGGAGGTTGGCATAGTTTTCAAATGTGCTTTTTTTACTTTCTGAAGCAATCACAGGTTTGAGTCCGTTTGCGAAAGAGGAAGAGAAGAATATAAAAGAAGAGCCAGACAAGACTTTGCATTTCTTGACCTGCACCACACCCAAAACAGCAATGTTGGAGGAAGAGGTTACTGTTTTGGGCTCTTTGTTTAATATGTTCTCAATCACTATTTTAGACTTCAAGAGACGAATTTGTGGGTGTGTTGCCGACTGAAGAAATAGAAACAGCAACTGTTCAAGCAACTATGCTTACAGAAAAGGATGTGGGCCATGAGACATGCCAGATAATGCAAACCATTCTAGTGGACAGCCTCAAGAACACACCCACCCAACCACATCAGCCAAAGAGGAGCCCAACTGAATTCTGGGGTAGGCGAACCTTGTTGCTGTTGTTGTTGAAAAAAGATAATTAGTTGACATTTTAGACACATCAGTGGGCAGATTCCACTTCCAGTTCCAACAACTTCCTGCTACGCTTCGATTTATACACTCTTTGGTTATGGTAAACGCACTTTTTCTTTCAAATGGGTTGTCGACACGTTGGTTCAAGTTGACAGTCAAAATTTGCGTCGAGTAGAACGTGTAAACTACACATAAATACATAAATACACTCAAAAAACTCTATTAAACATATCAAAACAATAAAAATACCTCATTTTCCTATTAAGGGCAAATTCAAACTCTTCAATTTGTCAGGTCGAATCGAAAGTCGTATGTCAAAAAATGCCAAATTTTCGACGAGAAATGTCGAAACCGGCGCGTCAGATCTAAAGCTTTACTTTTAAACTATATAAGTTCTAAATACAATATATAACATATGGGATGGAGCCGACTCGTCAAGGAAAAACTCGCCAAGAGCTAATATTCGCCAATGTATTCAATAGAGTGTTTTTCATCACAACATATGCGCGGAGCGACAGAAAAAAAATCGGCAAAAGTCGACTCTACGAGAGCATGACAAAGTGGTAGATTGTTCAGTTCTATTCCAATGTGGAATTTTTTGGTTGAAAACCAAAGCTGAAGATTAGAACAATAGAGAAGAAAACCCAAATAATTCAACATTCTGGCCAAAAAATAACTTTCTTTGTTTATTCTTAGAACATTGGCCGAGAAGTTGATCCAGATGTGCAGTATTTTATCCTCCACATTCTCAAGTATCTTTGCCTTCACTGTGAAGCACTAAACAATGCTAGAAGAGAACACAGAGGCTTTTTGATATGGATCCAGGAGAACTTCTTAATTCCCAGACTTTGGACTATGCTCAGGTCTGATTTTACTCAGGTAAGCTTTTTCACTTCTTTATATTCCTTTCTTATTGTATTTGTGTGTAGGTAGGGCAATTGGCAGTGCCTCTGCTGATTCATGCCATCACCTTGCCCTGTGGGGAAGAAGTCTTTTGGAATACAGTCAACGCTGAATTCACCAACGAGAAGTGGGAGGTCCGCTTCAAAGCTGGTTAGTCTATCTTATTTTTTATCATTTAAACTTCATTTATACGTTTATACAAGAAAGGGGTGGTGCAAATATCGAAAATATTATGAATTTTTGTCCCTCAAATCAACTTAGTAGAGGCTAATTTAAGTTGAAAGAGTGTATGTGCTTGCCCACATGATTGTGGTGGCTCCAGTCAAGGTGAATCGCCTGCTGCAGACCTGTCTGAGCTGTGCCTTCTCCCACCTAGTGGTCTCTGTCCACGACCCCAACGCAGCTGTTGCCCAACGAGCTATTCTGGCTTTGAAGGCAATGCCTTCCTCTTCACTTAATGTATCCTAAATAAACTTTGTCTAATTATTTCCCAAGCTTTAGTTTTAAGTTAATGTGTGTGTGCTTCGAGTCACAGTTCGACTCCTGCATCTTGGACCGACCTTTGATCATTGGCAGAATCAATTTGCTGACCACATTGGTGCCTGAAGAAAACATCTTGACGTGGGACTTCTTTATACAGAGGTTGCTATTTTTTACGTTTATAAGAAAACCAGGAAATTTAGAAAAAATTAAAAAAAGAATATAGGTGATGGAATACATCACCAAATATAATATCCCCTGTTTTATTAAAAAAAAAAAAAGACTTATAGAATTACGCTTTTTTCTATTTAAGTGCAATAGAACAACGAATATACGTTTTTGTCTTCGTTTTAGTAAGCAATTTTTAAGCAATCTGCTGTTAGGATTGACAAAAATTGACTTGCCAGCAAAGGAAGAGTCTTTAAACAAAAACATACGAGGACCCTGGCTTATTAGCATGTTCTAAATTTAGACAAAATAACAATGGGCTCCTCTATAAGTTTGTACCGTTTGCCTTTGGTCCCAACAACAACTAAGATAAAATTCTTCTCATGCCCTTTTATCTCAGATACGTAACAAATTTAACAACATATGACGATGAACTACTCTTTACTGGAGAAATCTTACAGCTGTAGTAAGAGACTCACTCATTTCGAAATGTTTCAACCACACTCCTCCAAAGCTTGACGACTGTCACCACAACTAAAGCCCATTTCCATCAGTAATTCTACATCGGCCATTTTTGACGCTACGCATTCTAAAATTGACTTTGCTGAACTTTCCTTGGGAGCACACTATCGTCTTAACAAACGATTAAATAAAATTTCATGGCAAAGGATTTCAAAAACATCAACGAACACGGGATAATATGACGAGCAGCATTTGCCATAACGCAGATCATTGAGAGTCTTTTCCACAATACTGGCCCTCCCAGAGATCTCTGAAAATTGTTAAGATTACGTCTTATGATAATGGATCAGGATATTCCGAGAACTTTTGGAAAGACTCAACAATAATAAACACAAATAGTCTACTAAGCGCACTCTTCGACCGTAAAAAACCATATCTCAGAACGGAAAAAATATTTTGCACGATTGTCTATGGAATTCATAGCAATTCAAAAGATTCATGTCTCATAAAAGTTTTTGTGCAATGAATAGATTTACTTACTTTTTACGGCGTCGATTTCATTATCACTCACTGACAGATCTTTCGGAAAGATGCTTCCTGAAAATATTACTTGATCACTGAAACCTGGAACCGAATTAACGACATACCCAATGACGAAAGTGAAGAATCGATGGCAGCTTTTGATTCAAAGGTGCCTTAAGATCCAAAAAATTCGGGAAGTAAGTAAAATGATTATGACCAGTGTTTATCAAGAAGAGGCAATACGTAACCTGCTGACTCCTTGTTTCTGCACTGCCATTGTAAAAACTAACCTCCTCCTTCTACACGCTGTGACAATATTGCTGGCACTGTTGACTTCTCCAAGCATTTCTTAAACAATAAAGATAAAAAAAGCTGTGAAAACTAATATAAAGAGCTGACCACGAAATCGAGACGCATCTTCGACGCGTCCAGCAAACTCCATCATTTTGATTGCAACTGTAACAAGATCCCCAATTGAAAGCATGCCATTTTGAAATTCAAGAACAAGAGCCTGATTTTCCAGGCCGTAGTCACGCAACTTTTCGAGTTTTCGGAAAGATTGAAAAGCACCCTATAAAACGGTAATTTGCCCCTGTCAAAGCTTCTTTAAAATGCTCTAATTAGTACAGGATCTAATTGGTACGGTATAAATGCGCTAAAACTAGCTTTAAATTTGTTTTTAGCGTATAAAAATTGGCATAGAGGGGTTAAAACACATTTTTGAAACAATTCAAAATAGGCGTATAGTATGGTAGCGCCAAATTTACTGACTTGTAGATTTGAAACCCTTGCTTTGGAAGCCCAACTAAAGTGTCATGTGGGCGACAGCACTTATGTGCAAGGTAATTATTTTTAATAGTAATTACTTAAAATTTACTAAGCTTAAGATCTTCTTCACACTGACCCAATGAGTGAGCTGTAAGTTGAGTAAAAAGGTATTTTTTACTTAACCTCAGCCAGTTTAGTTACCAGAGAAAGGTGACCAAAGCCAGACAGTCGCTGAATGAAGCGGACTCTGTGCGTTCCATAGTCAAGAGTTTGCGAGACAACTCTCTCAAACACCAGCTGACCACGAGTGCAAAGGTGGATAAAGGTAGGTCAGAGGGCTGGATAACTTTACTCACAACATGTTTATAATCCAGCAATGCTTTTGTCGGGCAAGAGACACTTAATGTCGGCTTTTTTTTTTAGTAATCTTCAAAAAAAATATCTGTAAAAGGTTATTTTTACATAAAGATACCAAAAACATTCAAAAAAAAAAAAAGCCTAAATATCCATCTACCGCTTTTGTTGTCTCCATTCATAGCTTCTGTCTTGCGCCTTTGTGATAATCGCGCAGAATTTGGTGGTCTTACAAAATCAAATTTTTGTGTTAATTAAGGAAAAATATGAAAACAAGTACCGCATCTTTTCTAATAGCACAACAGCATCATGGTCTTTTTTTAGGCCCATTAAAAGTTTTAAACTATTATAATAGTGTATGCATAAGAGGGTGTAAATTAATGCTAGGCTCAAAAATATTAATTTATGAATTGTGAGTTTTTACCATTGAGCACGGGATGGTCTTCTATCAGAAAAAATATGGTACTATGATTGAATAATAAAATATTAACAGTTGTGCCAAAAATTACTCTGTCCTTGTCTAGCAGAAAAATAAACTGGGAAACCTTGAAGCTAACATTTTATAAATACTTTGGTCGTGATTACTAAAACTTTTTGAAATTTTTAACCCCGCTCCTACGAATTAACATGGTACTATTAGTATTAATCGAAAATAGATAAGTGTAGATAAGCCTGTCTGTTACTAGTTGTCTTTTAACCAATATTAAAAAAAAATGTAATTATCTTTTGTTTTCCACCCCAATTTCATTTTACTCCTTTTTTTTTTTGTAAATTCAATCCGTCAAAGTTGTCGACGCGCATGTGTTTTACAGGTGATCACCAGATTGAATTTACAGAAAAAAGAGGTTGAAAAGAACGCGAATGTTAAATGAAATTTCAGTGGAAAATGCAATTTCAAATTCCCTATGTAAAATGGAATTCCATTACATATTTGTAAACACGGATTTTAACTAGGGTTGTTGACTTCCAGTTAATGGTTAGTTTTGGTTAACTGCTTTTTTTTTTTAACTTTGGTGCTGTTAGATGCGGAAGCTATTTTAAATACGCCACTTTCGACATCACCAAAGGGCAAAAGAAAGACATAATGCACTTTAAAACTTTAAAAACAGCTAAAAATGACGCCGGAAAAGGATCTGATTAACCAAGTGACAATTTGAACTCATTTTGACTGTTTTTTAAGTTTTAAAGTTCTTTTTACTTTGGTGATGTCGAAAGTGGGGTATTGAAAATAGCTAGCGCACCTAATGACACCAAAATCTTAACAAAAGGATTTCAAAGACATGAAACGGTTAACCAGAACTATCTATTAAACGGAAGTCAACAACCCCAACTCCAACAATAATGGATAAGAGAAGGAAAAAAATATCATACAAAAAGTGCATTACACTACATTCGTCACACAAAATGTCAGACAGGAAAACAAAAGAATGCGTGGATTTATTTATCCCCGGCTTGCACCTAACTAAATATTCATTATAATTGTCAAGAACACCGCCAAAAGGCACATAACACCATGGTGAACAGAGGCAGAAGAGGTGCCACCACCGACCTCACTCGACTGAAGCTCCGCAAGGTGTTGCTGATGGTGCGGGTATCCATGGCTTTCCGGAGCATCACCGATCGGATCTCCTGCTCCATCAATGTGATCCGCTCAAGAGGTGCTTCTCCCGAGCCAAGAGCATTTGAAAATGGTGGGCTGGGAGGCTACATAGCTGCTGCTAGTGCTGGAGCCATGGGCGAGACCGCCCAGATAGTTGCTGCAGCAGCTGTGGCTGGAGTGGTTAGTGCTGATGCTGGGGGATCTGCTGCATTTTCTTGTATGGTATAGCCAATTTATTGTGTTTTGACTAAGAAGGGCAAATCAGTGACTGAGCAACGTAAGCAAACCTATCTTTAGGTCTCAACTCGAGTATTTGAAGTGAACTCAAAATTTTCGAGGCCTCGACCGGAAATTATTCTTAAAAGTTACCTTGTTTTGCAACTATTTTGGCCGCTACTTGGTTAGGGGCTGAATTGGGAGGGGAAGGGAGTCATAGGGGTTACTAATTTGAAAAGCCATTCACCCGTTTCCCTTACTGAACCAGGGCAAAAAGTGCCTCTAGATGCGTTATCTGCTCAAGAGTATTTGCTCGGATTCATCTCGCTGGTAAGTCTGTGCGCTCATCTCTAACTTTCAAGCCCCGGAACTCGAAGACTTGGAGTTGAGATGCGCACACAAACATACCTGAGACATAAATCACTGGAAAGTGACTCTGGATGCATACCAGAGCTTCTTTATGCGGTAAGTCCCTGCAAGGAAAACTATGTACAAAATCTTCTCTTTTCCTACAGAGTGGCCCCTTCCTTGTCCCTTTCCCTCCCTATACAGCCCTTTTGGAGGGAGTATAACCGAGTAACGCCCTTTTTTGATGCATCAAGACATAAAATCAAATAAAATTTTCAAGCCAAATGAAGTTTGACTGCCCCGTTGATTTTATATTAAGACCCATACTCTATTGGCGGACTCAGGGAGATGTCAAAAGTTCTGATTTGCCCTCTTATCTCCCATTCCAAAATGCACTTTTGATCTTTTGCGCACCACTTTTGAGAGACACTTTCTGTCTAATTTCGGGGTGTCAACTCGTAAAAGGGTATAATTCTTTGATAAGTGCTGCATACTAACAGCAAAATTTTGGCTAAACTTAGCTTTAAATGTGTGCTTCGTTTGTGGCTAGCTTGTGTGTGGTGTTGTTGCTGTTTTTTTTTGTCGACTTTTTTCAACCCAATAAAACTATTGTTTTCCCCTACCTTATTTCCCGACTGTCCATTTCCCAGCCTTTGCACATTCTGGCTAAAGGCTATTCTTGTATGTAATCCAATTTTAGTGGAGTCTGCTGCTGATCACCATTCCTCACGTCTTAACGCTTCTCATGCTCGAGCAGGTAGGCTTGTTTAAAGAAAAGACTATAGGGAGTGTGACCAAGAAAATACAATGACTAAACCGACTAGCTCCGGATGACACCTAAGTCTATTTTAGGAGGCGGCTACAGTCGTTTGAGGGAATTTACAGATGAGGAGAGCAACTTGTGTCTTCTGCTCAACCGAGTGGTAGACATGGAGAACCCAGAGCGCCACACAGTCTACCTCACCATTGCCTTATTTGTGCGTTTCCTATGCAACAAGAAGGGCGGCCCAACAGATGAGAAAGCAAGTGCCAAGAAACAGAGCGTTTTGCTCCGGGTAACACCTAATTGTGATCTCCTCAATCATTGTAACCATGCGTTTTTGGTATTTCAACACATTGCTGGGCTATAGCAACTCTGAAAAGTGCTTTACAATTCCACCCAGCAGATTGAGGTCGGCTTATTTGTAAATTAGCGTGAACAATAATTTTGGATGGGATCATTTTTAGGAAAGCTGCTGTTTGTAGGTTTTTTAGTGAATAGTTTACGAAAAGTTTATGCAGTGCAGCGCAGATATAGCACCACCCAGTGTCTTCTGGTCATGTTGTATACCAAATGTAGCTTATCATCTAGGCTAAATTTTGGTATACAACATGACTAGAAGACACTAGCAGAACATAGGCCAAAAACACAATGCCACAAACACATTTTTTTGAAGTTTGTCTACGAACTTTTGGATCACCGGTTAGAACATGTTTCTTATTCTTTACTTCATCAGAGACTTCGGTGGAGAGGAGGCTTCAAGAAGAAGGCTTTTTTCGAAGAATGAGGCTTTTTTCCATTTAAAGATTTTCTTTAACAGCCGGTTTAACAGGTTGATGGCTATAGAAATTTAAAAAAGCCAAATTTTTCTACGAAAACTACTACTTTAAGTTGTCTTTTACAATGTTTTCCTTATAGAATAGTAGCGCCAAAAAGTTTTTTTAAGAAACGATTAATTAGCAAATACATTTTTTTCAAATCAGGCAATGCGTTCTTGACTGGACTGCCTGAAATCCTGGATAATAACTTGATGATTGGTAATCAGGTTAGTAAAGCTGACTTAATAAAGCTTCTTCCACCCAATTTGCCAAAGATTGTACCTGAATTCACACGATAAAATACTTTCTAATAATTATTTGATACAACTGTGTTATACCTCCAGTAGGGTCAATTATTTTTTAATTTTTGTATCGGCTTGTTCACAGGTACGAATGAGTATTTGGATATACAAAGCTAAAAGCTGGTACAAAAACTTAAAAATGATCATTAGATGGGGATGAGAAATGTTTTACTTAGGGTAAATGACTAATTCGATGGGTGCTTGCAATTCTAACCATTTAACGAGAACCTAAATAGATGTTGCCCTTGATTGGTCAGTTCCTGCTGCACCTGCCTTCCCCACAAAAGTTTGCCAGTGACCATTCCTCTGCTGACTACTCACTCCGACTGTTGAGCAAGGCTTCTAGACACTCTTGGCTGCACACCCTAATACTTATTCTGTATAAGGTCATTGGTTTAAAGAACAAAAAAAACTTTCCAATTGATCCTTTTTAGTATCGCTATGACACTCCTCAAGTCAGTGAAGCCATCCGCAAACTCGTTTTGATTGGTAACTTCAAGCTCTATATGCGTTTGCAGGACTCTGCAAAAAAGCTGTTTGGTCTATATTTTAAAGTCAATTCGCGTCTAAAGACATTAAGCAGACTTTTGGTTGCAATACATAGAAAAGATGGGTATAGGACTTGTATCTTGTGCTTTATAGGCTACTTTATGTCTTTGATCACAAAGCTACCTTTGAAGAATATCCAAAAGACGCTTGAAACCCTTTTCGACTTTCGCCTATGCTGAAAAAAGTCCACTTGTGACCAATGCAGCTTTTTGGGAGATATTTTAAAAGCAGAGTCTAGAACTGCGTTTAGCAAGCTTTTTCAGTGATCGGAAGCCTGGAATGTCATTGCCATATTTGTGGAGATAGTGAATTCCGGCAAACAGAATTCTACTTGCACTCTGACTCCTCAGAAGATGAAGAAACTAGTGGTGGAATAGAGGAGAAGGCAATCATCAAAGAAGAAGAGGATGATCAAGAAAATATCAAACCAGCAATAACACCTGCCAGACCAGAGACACTAAAATTTGCCAAAGATCAGTCAACCACACATGAAATCAAATCTTCCACGGTAACTATTTCTAAAAATATTCTTGAGCACTTTTTACACAAAAGACATATAGGATAAAGGAGCAATAGGTGGTCAAAAATCCATTCAACCATCTATAATCGAACCTGTGGTAGGCTGGAATTTTTTTTAAATTTGTTACTGAACTATTCACTTTTAAAGAAATCTCCTGACTCTTCCACTTCTAAAGCTACCATTGGAATGGCACTAAAAAGAGGTAAGAAGAGGAACAAGAAAAAACAGCAACGTCCACCACCGCCTGAACGTGTAAGGATATGTTGTACATACTGCAATGAAATATTGGTAGGTGTTAAGCTGGAATCTTTTAACTTCTGGCTCACCTTTTATAATTTTAAATAACAACCTTTTTCGTGGATATACGTGCCTTGTTCTCAGCATTGACAGTAATTTAAAAATGGATAATCCTTAAAATGTGTGTCGCGTTTAAAAAACAGTATGGCCTATCATCAATATCCCAGCACACACATAACAGAAATTTAGAGAATCGTACCAAAAACAGCTTTAGATCTGGCACATACCGTATTTATTCTATTAAGCGGGCACCCTAGTTGATGAAGTTGCAGCTCTTCCTGAGTCGTTTGAGATCGATCTCATTGTGTTTCCTAAAATATTTGAATTATGATACGAGAAAAGGTGGAAAATTAAGCGGGCACCCTCTAATACACGGGACCCCTAGCAAAGTATTAAAAAAAAAATAAGCGGACATGCCCGCTTAATAAAGTAAATACAGTATATTTAAACTAAACTTAAAAGCGAACTAAAAGTTTGAAGACATCTTTAAAAATTTTAGGAAACTTTTGACGAAGAGTCTATAAGCCTTTGTCTTATTGCCCTGTCCACATTCATACACAGAGAACCTGCAATGGCTGCACCCACTTTGTTTAGAATTATAAGTGTGGTTACCCGGTAAAAAAATTCCAGCCGTTAAACAAGCAATAAGAAATTTGCTTTAACAACTTGCAGCTTTATTGACACTCCCCAGTTTCCCTGGCATGACACCAATGTGTTTGTGCCTGGAAACAGCAAGAGCACAGCCAAACAGCTCATTCGAGTCATATTACATCAAGTTAGTCTTATTTGATTGACCTATTGAAGAAATGTTCTTTTGTTTGCAGCTATCCAGCAGTGGAATAGCCCTGCAATTGTTCGATTCCAAAGTGCACAACATCAACTCTTTTTGGTCCACCATCTGCTTCTCTTTGGCCGACTTCAATGAGTTGAACCCGGTCTCGTTTGTGCAATGCTTGATTGAAGATGTGTTGGAAAGTTGGCCCCACAATCTATCTAGAATCCTACACAATCTCGCAGGTTAATTTCAAAAGACCATCTAAAAAACTATTTGAAACCTCACAAAACAAAGCGACTCTGCTCTTTATTTTAAAAGTCGTGGTTGTATTTGGCTATAAAATTAGTCAAGAAGTCTTTTTACCTGCGTGTCTCAGAATAAAAAAGTGCTCTAGAAATTTGGGATTGATAGGAATAATACAATTTCTTTAAACAAACCATGTCTAACTGAGATTTGGCAAAAAAAATGAGCAAGCTATTTTTGTTACGTCACTTTTTGAAAAATTGACTGAGTCTTCAAAATAGAAGGCAGATTTAGTCTCGAGGCTAATTTTTTTGGTACTTGTCTAAGTTATAGAGCCTAAATCTCTTAAGTATGTATTGATTGATCTCATCTTTTAGCCTATCTTTCCAAAATTCCATGCGACTCCTATTTGACTCATTGGAGCACCACTGCAGGATTGTTTGAAGCATTCTTTAGGCGATATCATTCTCAGGTAAATACTTATAAAGCGGCTCTTATTACAAAAAATGGGGTAAACGGCCGAGCGAATTCTAACCATAGCGCAAAAGAGCTGGCTCAGAAAATTCGTCAATCCAAACAAGTAGCGGTCGGAATTTGTGAGGTCGTTTACTACAAGCCATTATGTAAAACAATAGTTTAGTTACTGAATGACAACTTGATAAACAACAACAACAATGTCACAAAAACTCAGATTCAAAGTGAAATCAAAAGCACTGGTAGGCTTGTATCGCCTAAATTGTGTGAGAGAAAGTAAAAAGTTGACCATTTTTAGCTGTTATAATGACGACCATTTTGCGAGTCCACAACTTTTCCACCTTCAAAGCAAGCGTTTCAATGGTGGAGAGCTACTCCAAGTGGCTGGCAGAGGTGCTGCACCATTGTAAAGCTGATTTGAGGGACTTGATGGCTGTTTGCACAGCCTGCAACAGAGCACTTTCTAGGGTTTGCCTTCATATTGTTGAAAAGTCATAGTTTAGTGTTAAGGAAAGAGATAAACAGTGCATTTCTCGATCCATTGTCTCCGAATTGATCCAGGCTATAAAATTTAAAGTTGAGTTGGTCGAGAAAAACTACATGACGATTGTTGAGCTGATCCTGCAAGACTTTGGCGAACTATATGGTAATTATTTGGGAATATTTTCAATTGTATCTAAATAGGGATGTGTTAAGTTGGCGAAAACATGAGTGAAGAAGTCAAAGACGCTGACCAATTCAACACTGCAGCTTCTGAAGCTATCCACCCTTTTATGAATGATATACTGGTGAACAAAGTTTAGAATACGCATTAAAACATAGCGCATGCAACGCATAGCGCACTTTGACCATAGTATACACCTGAGCCGGTCCCAAGGCCATATACGGTACTACTGTATTATACACCCCCCCTCCGCCAAAAAAAAAAGTGCTTGGTTTTCTATGTACATTGACCATTTAAGAAGCATTTTTTCACCATTTTAAGGAATTAAGGACTGTATAGGGAGGAGAAGGGACAATTAAGGGACCACTTTCTAAGGTGGATCCACTCAAGAAAATAGAAGATCTTGAACATAGATTCGTCAACTGAGCTCTACCGCGTAAAAAAGCTCTGGCATGCATGCTATTTTCATGCATCCAAAGCTGCTTCTCGAGTGATTTTTCTCTCAGGTGTGGGTGTATGCGCACCTCCCCTCCAAGCCCCCGAGCTCCCGTAGCCCCCGTAAAGGGGCGACGGGGGCCTGATAGTTAGAGACTTACCTGCGAGATGAATTCATGCAGGATTCTGGAGAAATAAATGGGTATGAAACAGTATTTTGATTTCACTATTTTGCTTAAAATTTTCACATAGAAGAAAAAACAGCCCAACTGACATCAAAGAAAATGGTTTCACTGAATTACAAACATTTATAAAAAAATTTAGGAATTCATTGCGGATTTTCACAACTTGTCCAAACTTAAAGTAGGTTTATTTTCACAAATAGACGTGTTCTCAAAAAAAAAAATCAGAAGAATCAGTTGACTCAACGTTGCTGGAAGAAGTTAAAGAAAATGGTCTTTTAAAGGAATGAACTTTTGATGCATTCAAATACCTTTTTTTCCTGCTTTTTCAGCAACATTGAGTCAACTGTTTATTCATTAGAAAGAACAGATCCAGGGCTACACACTGGAAAAAAATTAGAAAAAGTTAAAATGACCTTTGTGACCACATTAACCACTAGCCTTATCAGAAACAAACCAACAGTGACAGAATTGGCGGCGATCTAAAAGCAGGCCTAGCCGAAATAGTGGCTCTAGAGATGAGTAGGCCGGCTGTTAGAGATTCTAGGACAGTAATGCGCTTCATTCCCTGGCTCTACTCTCCCCCCTCGTTGACAGGAGCTACTCCCAGTGGTTTTGCTGAGTCAGTCACAAATGTGCGCATACTGTCCTGGATACTTGTGGGTTGTTTGCATGCATCGCCTAATTGCATGTAAATACTTTGGTTTAACTTTTTATTACCTTTATGCTTCCCCATTTTGCAGACCAGTGCCAATTAGTTGCTCCAACCAAATGGCTGACTACATTCACTTTGTTCTAGCTGGTTTCGCGGATCAATCCAAGGTCATTTTGGTTGTGAAATTAGCTGTAAATTAAAGAAACAAACATATTTTCTCCTTTGCATCCACAAATTAAGATTGGGGTTGGAAAATACTAGAAGACAAGGTTTTGCTTATAAGAGAGGGAAAGGGACAAGTAAGGGGCCATTTTGTAGGAAAAGAAAAGATCATAAACATAGTCTCCCTTAGAGGGACCTACTGCATAAAGAAGCTCTGGTATACATTGTAAATACTCTAGTATGCATACATCTTTTATGCATCCACAGTCATTTTCGAGTGATTTATGTCTCAGGTATGATTGTGTGCGCTTCTCAACTCCAAGACTCCGAGTCCCCATCGCCACCGTCACCTCCGTAAGGGGGCTTGAGAGTTAGAGATGCGAGCACAGACCTACCTGCGAGATGAACCCGAGCAATACTCTTGATCAGAGAATGCATCTAGACGCACTTTTTATCCTGGTTCAGTAAGGAAAACGGGTGAATGGCCCTTCAGATTAGTGGCCTCCTATGACTCCCCTCCCAATATAGCCCTTATTCTCCTCTAAGTTACTATTTTGGCCTCTTTATCCTCTTTATTTCAAAATTATTACTTAAAAATGGTTTTTAAGCACTCTTAGAAAACTTGATTTGGGATGGGGAACTATAAAAAATGTAGCTGCAAAAAATTTTAAAGACCATCCACCTGACTAGACACCACGCTTTCGTCTTGTATTTAGAATTTGTTTCTTTATAAGCTTTCATACGAGACTTGCTAGTGCACATTTCCTAGTCCATACCTAAATGCTTTCATATTTCTAGCAATCAGTTGTGCATATGTCTGCCCTCTTCCATGCCTTCCATCTCTGCCAACTATGGACCATCTACTGTGAGCGAGTGTCCAGCCGGAGTGAAGACTTCTTCAGCAAAGCTATGGAAAATATCCTAGACTTCTGGTCCAGAGTCACTCCTGCGATACTCCAACTGCTTTCCCACTCAAAAGTGGTCGGTTTAATTGACTTTAATTTGACAGCCGCCTAAAAATGGCTAGTTTTAGCTAGCAGATATGGTTAACTTACATTTTGTGAATACAATGCAGGGTATATTGGTTTTTCTAGTATTTCAAATAATTGCTTAATTGTTTTATAGCTCTTCAACAGTGCAACAGCGCAGTTTTGTGCCAACTGTATCCCATGTGGCAACCTATACTAACCGTCTACCACTCTCAAATCCCCAGTCAATTAAGATCAAAACTTGATGCATGTGAAAATCAGCCACTTTTAGAACCTCAACCTATTACCTCTTGGCTTAAAAAAGTGAGGTACAAGATCAGCCAAATAGAGCTGCAAACTTCTGCTGCTTCGCCATTTTATAACGTCTGAAAACTTTTTGTTGTGGAAAAAATTTATAATCATAATAAAAAAATTCTGAAATATATTGCGTCCCTTGAACCCCTTTTTTTTTGAAAAAAATTGGTGTTTAACAGCAACACTTTTCCAGGTGAGAGGAGAGGTGAATTTTCTGACCAGTATTTTTATTTATTCACTATGTAAATGCGGGTACTGAACCTGGAAAATACAATACAGACTAAATCTTAAAAGACGAATAGACTGCAGGAGATTCTGGCAGTTCAGCTCCCACATTGTTTGTAACAGAGGGCAGCAATTGGCCATTGACAATAGACTTAGTTAATACTTGATCAAATTCCGGCAAAGAAGGACAGACGCTTGCTGCTGATTTTGACACACAATCAACAATAAAAATTAGATTAGAAGCAAACTAGATTTTGTTGAGTAAACTATCCAGAATTCTAATTTAAATTTGCTTGGGATAAAAATGCTCTAAATAATTTCTTTTTAGATTATGCCCAATGTGTAGGATTTGGGGGTTCAAGTAGACCGCCGGCAGAGATAAGTGGGAGGGTCTAATATGGGAGTAGGGTATCTGTATGAGTATATGTGTGTGTGTGTGTGTCACCTCATAGAGATTCTCTTTATAAAGGGAAAAAGAAAGTAATTTCATTGGGATTTAGCCTTTATATTACATGTTACAACGATACTGGTAACACACAAACAATAATTTAATTTCAAAGTAAAAAAAAAACGAATGTAGAATCTTTGGAAAATGTGTTTTTGGTAAAGGTACTTTCGGCAAGAAACTTTTTGTTAAGTCTTAAATTTGGCAATAATGTTTGGGTTGACCCTTGTTTGGGTAAACTGTGATGTTGATAAAAAAAATTAATTTAAATGCCTTTTAGTGCTCTTTTACGAATTAAAACACATTCCTGTATGGCTATAGTCAAACCTCGACTTAACGACCAGTAGAGCTAATTTGTCGTCGTGTTGCCACCAATTCCAACACCAATTTCTGCCATAACTATGACCCGGTTTTTCTTCCTAATTCACGTCTTACTTACCAAAGTTTCTGCTTGCCGAAATGTTTCTTATCAAAGATACCAATTACCAAAAATATATTAGCCAAAGATTTTACACCAATAAAAACAAGCTAAAACATATAAATTTTGTTTGTTATGGAGTTCTGTGTCGCACTACTCCACCATGTTGTTGAGCCCATTGAGAATTTGATTCCGTTCAATATTTGACAGTCTAAACTGACTATGTTTGCAGTTTATTCGATTTTTTACAAAATCAAAAACTACTCTAAAATGGAAACCACAAACTCTCCGGCATCAAAGGCTTGCTTACTACGAGTCAACTGTGCATTAACTAGAAACGGATGCTCAAGAAGTTCTTTGTACTTAGGCCGATTTCTAAAAAATTATTATAGAGAAGCAGCTTCAATTAGATATAATACGGCACATAAAGAAAAAGTAAAAGTTTGAAAGAATGAAGTCTAGTAAACTTCAAATAACATTTTTGACTGTAGTTGATATGAAACAAACAAAAATGTGCAGCTTACCGGAAGTTTTTCGTAAGGCTGAATAAAAATTATTTTACAAGCATGAATGTACAAAAACCACCAACCACAGAGCAATAAAGTCGTGAAACTGATCAGAGAACCTAAAAAATGTTTTTGCTTAGAAATTTACTCCCCGACAGCGTAAAATTATGAAAAAAAAACTTTTGAATTTCATACGAATTTACAGTCAAACCTCGATATAATGGAACCCGCGATATAACGAAAATTTTGGCTGGTCCCAGGGGTTCGTTATATCGAGGTTTGACCGTATATAGAAATTGGAAGTTATGCACTTGGGGAGACGCACTTTTTCAAGGTCTTATTATTGTCGAAAAACTGTTTTCAAACTTCATTTCACGTTCCAACTCAAAAAAGAAGTCGAATAAATGACACAACAATTACGCCATTTCTACTTAAATTTTCTACATTTGGTGCCGCAGGCTTGGAAAACAAGAGAATTACGAATTCTCTTGCTGAACTGGCGACGCCAAAGAAATTTCGACAGCGCTGAGAAAATAACCCCCAATTCTACATTAGCACCAAAATTTTATATTGTTGCTGAGTTGAATGCAAAAGACAGTATTTCTAAAAACATACTTCAAAAAAGCTGTGATAGTTTTAAAAAAAAAGTTTGCTACACCCTAAAAAAAGTCTTAAAGTATATACCCCAGACTTCGGTCGACTGAAGGTGGTGGCTCTAAAAACTATTGTTGAGCAAAAAAACATTAAAAAGTTTTTTCCAAACCTTGTACTACCTGTTTGAGTTGTTCAAATGGGGTTTTCCATTTTCCATAAGGGTGTTTTCCTGAATTCACCATCTAAAAAAGCAATTTAACAAAGTCAAATGAATACCTGATGCAAGCTCTACCTTAAAAACAACGGTATAAGATGCACCAAACATTTCATGCCCTCAAATCAACTTGCCAGTGTGATGCCCATGCTCCAAACATCTTAAACACAATAGTCAGTACTTTTTATTGTAGAGAAGTAAGTGTCCTCACCTGCTTGAACTCCATAAGCTTCTTTGGAATCGCCTTCGATGCGCTCAGGAGGCATGTAGGGTTTGCATCCAGCATTCACTAAAAACATAACAATTAACTTATTATAGTTGTTTGGAAGAATTGGCCAAGTCTCTTTTTGAGGTGAAATGTCAAATAACGAGTATTTTTTATGAGAAGTAAATACGTTGCTGGTGATTTTTGTGATATTGCGATATACTGGCCCGCCCTGTGTACCCAAAAAAGAAGGTGAAAAAAATCTTTAGGAGAAGACTATTTATTTTCTGCAATCACACCACTGTTTGCTTTGTTTTAATTTTTAAAATATTTGCCTGTTTTTGCAACAGAATTAGTAAGGTGACCAGAGATTCCGAAATCACAGATTTTGACATCGCCTTGCTAAAACCTATTTATTGCTAAAAATATTTAAAAAAACTAAATTACCCTATTTAGCAAAATGTTGGAAGGTTTGACATCTCTGTGGATAAGGTTCATTTCTTCTTTCATAAAGTTTAATCCTTCAACTACCTAAAACTTTTTTCTTAAGCATGTTTTTAGAAGAATATTTTAGGGCTAAATACGGATTTAACCCAGTCGTATATGGCCAGAAGTCGTGTTATATCATCTCTTTGAGGTCTGCAACGTGCAGAGCTAGCCGTGGTTACAGCAATTACACGTTTTTTGGCCATATTCGACCACGGTAGGGATTCCGTACTTTTGCCAATTTTATCTGAAGTTCACTTACAGACAAAGCAACCTTGGCAATAAATGGCTCAGGTATTGTTCTATTCATGTCCACGCACATACGATAGAATTTATCGAGAGAGATGTCCATAACCTCCATGCAAATCCAAACATCCCCCTCTCTGAACATTGCGCCATAGAAGCGAACCATCTGCAATAACTTGCGTATTTCAAAACAAACTGAACCGGCTCATACTTCAAAAAGAAAATGTAGTTGATAGTTTGGGGAATAATTTTGGGCAGACAAAAATTGGAAAACAATTTAAAAATGGCATCCAATCATAAGTCGGCACTCTCGACAATTCGGTCCCTACAAAAGGACGACAACGAAGACGGTAAAGGAGGCTATAATTTTTAAGCGAATGCCTGTTCGATGACTACAACTTCCTCATAGAGTAAACAAAGTAAAGAGTAAATACCGGGTGAGGCAAAAGTTCCCGAGAAATTTTAAAATGTGATCTCTAATGGAAGTTTTGCGTCACCTGGAATTTCATACCGCACAAAGAACAAGGCATGCTCTTGGTTTTTTTTACGCTCCCGAGATTGAATGAGATTTAAAGATAAAAAAAAATTGTGAAAGATGATAATAAACTTCAGACTTTTTTTCTAATCAACTAAGACAAACCTGAGGACAACAACCACTCTTCATGCAAGCGTCCAATTCCACAAACATTCTTTTCTGGCTTTCATCCTGAATTGAAGAGTGAATTCTCTTCACTGCGAAAATCATTCCTGTGCTTCTATGGCGCCTATAAATACATAAAATTCAAAAATGAATCTTATAAAACTATATAATTGGCCAACATTTTCTCGACTACTCCGTAGGCTCCTCTACCCAATTCAGAAATTTTTTCTAATTCATTTGCCGAGACAACCACATCAGAACCGTTGTTTAGTCTGAAAAGAGATTATGCACACGCATTAATTCACAAATAAAAAGTGTCAAATCCAGCCTACTTCATTATAAATTTGTCATCCAGATCGACGGCTGGAGGAGGTGTAAGATCTGGCTGAAACACAGCTAGTTTCTTTAATAAAATACATTAAATTTGCTAGCAAAATACCATTTTTATTCCACCCGGCTTAAACTTCAACTT
This sequence comes from Subanguina moxae, assembly GCA_000981365.1. NCBI lineage: Eukaryota > Metazoa > Nematoda > Chromadorea > Rhabditida > Anguinidae > Subanguina > Subanguina moxae. The sequence goes on along the minus strand of BBSZ01012951.1, from coordinate 20,270 downwards.
TCCACCTGGTCTGGCCATTTTCCTAAAATAATTTTTGCTTCTTTTTTTTTTTAATCAATGCAACTAAAACATCGAATAAAACCTCTTTAAAATTACAGTCAAACTTCGCTATAACGGACCCCTTTATAAAGGAAAGCCCGCTATAACGGAATTTTTTTTTCGGTCCCTTGAATTCCGTTATAGCGCGGTTCGACTGTATTTTATACATATTTTTATTCCCAATCGTATTGATTCAGCAAAATTTTTTTTACTAATACAATTGTAGTCAAATCTCGCCACAGTGACACCGCACCATATTGACACTCTTGGGTAGTCCCCACTTTGGAAAAGCCCCGTATCAAAACAAATTTTGTATTTCCAATGTTCACCAGCTGTTGTTCACTGTTTTCGCTATTTCAAGGTGCCGTTACACCGAAGGTGCCGTTACTTTGAGATGCTCTTACATTGACTTTACATTATACCGAGAGTGCCATTATATCGAGGAGCCGTTATAGAATTTTGTAGCTTTCAGAGAAACCCACAGCTTAAAAACCAGAACAAAAAAGAAGATTACCGAAGGTTAGGGGCGCAACTATAGCGAGTTTCGCTTGTGAACATTTTTCTAAACACCTTTAAAATTGAAAAGCAAAATGTTGCAACTAAAATTTTGTTTTTCATTAAAAAAACATAGGCTAATTCCACTAATTTTATGTCAATTTTGGATCATTTCACAGAAAATACACTTTCAAATCAACCATCCATCTTGTGATTTAAAACCTTTCGTTGTAGGAAAAATCCCATTTTAAAATAATTATCATATAACTTTATGATTTGATGGCCCTCCTGTTTCCATATCTAGTTTTTTTTTCTTGTGATGACGCTCAACTATTCTAGACCAATGCAATTGCATACTTAATTCTTTTGTTGTATTCAAACCTAAATTGCTTATTATTATTAATTTATAGTAGGAATGGCTGAAGAACAAAATGCTCTAGTTCCGGCGGGAGCTCTGGAACCCGTAAATGCTAATGATAATGCCAACCCAAATCAAGTAATTTTTTGGATTTGGATAAGGCTTGCCGAATCATCCTATCCAGATGTTTTCAATCTTATTAATTTGACAAACTTTTGAAAACTTTTGGGCCAAAAGTAACCTTAAGAGGCCTAAAATGATCTTTTTTGGGCCAAAAACTGAAGAAATGTTATTTTGCAACCCTTCTTTGGTTACTTATCAACTAGCATTGTTTGCAGGGCGGACAATTCCTGCCTATGATCAAGTCAATAGCCACTAGGATCTTCATGTTCTACATCATCTCCACAGTCATTCGCTACTCTTTTAAGGGCAACCAAGAGGCTCCTAGCACTAATGTGTCTCAGGGAAAAGTCTATCCAGCCTCTTTGAATATGTTTAGGCCTGGCGAAATTTTTGATATGGTATTTTTTATGCTATAGTTTTGCTTAAAGCATATTAACTATTGCTTACTTTTAGTATTTCTACCTCTCACCTAAGGTTTATCGCATTCTTAGAATTCTTTGATATGCAAGCTTTTTATTTTTTGATTTTAGTCTGATAAATTTCGAGATTTTGAAAATCAAGAAGCATTTTTCTGGCATGAGCCACACTTGTTGTATGGAGACTGGAGTTCTGGAGAGGCTGGTGATGGATCTCGGTCCAAGCATGTGACTATGCCCACACCTCTAGTGCTTCAAAAAAACGGTAAATTGATTTGTTTTTCTGTCAAATCATTTTAAAAAAGCTAGTTCTTTTGGAGTTCTATATGGCGGGTGATGAGGCAAAGTCTGGACTGTAGTAAACCCATTTATTTGTCAAATTTTTTTTTATCAAGTCACCAATACATGTACTATTTTATTTTAAAGAGCTGTGCTACAAAACCTATGTCTCACTAGCTCTCAGTGACTCCATTTCTGCGAATGTGATCAATCCTTTTTTTTGTGCTCTCCGCAGACTTCTGTACATCCTCCAGCGGCATTTGCTTCAAACTTAACTTGATGCGATTGGCGAGCTGTCTGAGTAACACTTGTACAAGCGTCTTCGCAGGGTGTCCTCGTTTGAAGTCATTTGTCGGTAAAGAAGTTAATTTATCGCAAAAATCGGAGAAGACAGGAAGAAACTAAAAGAAAAATGCTAAGAAAAGGCTTTTGAAATAATGGGTAGTCCGCCAAAAGTTTGTTGCAAACAAGGCATTCAACTGAGTCAGATTTTGCCTTATCACCTGTTATCATGTTAACAAGAAAAGGGCGCGAACTATATATCTCAACATGAAGATTCTGAATGGCCTATCTTGCAGAGCATGGTCGATTTACTGAATAAAATTTCAATATTGATGGCGAACACAATGAAAAATTAGATCCTAGAGGTTCACGAAAGTTGAAATAAGCATTTAGAAAGACGACAACAGAGAGAGAGAAAGAGACCAAGGCGTATTTTTTTTCTTGTGTATTCAAACTTTCTCGAGTCTCTAGATCTTATGCCGAGTTCCTTGAGCTGCCGGGTTGAGGACTGATTTTAAAAATTTTAGGATCTCTCTATTTGCATGTTTTTGCTGTAAAATCTGGTAGATCTCCTGTACCTAGAGACATCAATTATGGAGGACGAGAAGTAATTACTATTTTTCGAAGCTTGTAAACATTAATGCTTGGAATTGTAGATTGTTTATGGAAGCGTAATGTTGAACAAAGTCTGTTTTTTAACTACACCAGTTGTTTTTTTTTATGAAAAATTATGGGTGTTTAGTTCAAAAAGAAGCACTACAAAAAGACCTCCAACTTGTTGACGGGTAAAACTGGCCAAACCGAAGAGGAGCAACAAAAGGCAGATCAGGTCAAATATGAAGTGCTCAACTTCTGGTTGGTACTTCTCTATGAAAGATTTTTCTGTAAAGAGTGTGGTTAAATACTCTCGACTTAATGCCCAAATTTACAGCAATAAAAAACTTTAGGCATGAAAATATCACAGTGAATTTGGTAAATGACTACACGGCCTGGACAAGAGGTCATTTGCTAGCTCTTTTCTTAAATTAATTTGCAAGGACCATTTATTCTCAGGACAGTTGCCATCTCCACTAGATGAGGCAGTCAAATTTGATCCAGCAACCAACCAATACTATCCCATCCTCTTTTTCAACACCTACTGGAATTTGGGTAGTGAGTATCAGCCGATCAATGAGACTGTTCCCTTTGTCAATTTGACCATTACTTACTCTCCCCTTTCTTTGTTCAAATGGCAATTGTACGCTTCTCAACAGGTGATTTGAGAGAGAGAGAGGATGAGAAAGAAAAAGAATTGTTGATTTGTAGATGCGAGGCAAATGGTCCCAAATGTTGGGCTCAGAAATGTTTGAGTCTGATAGTGGGGATGATGATCAGGACGCTATTAAACAGGCCTTGTTGGAAACTAATCCTCTGCTTTTGGGTACCTTCAAATTGTTTACCGTGTATTTGGATCTATGATAAGCTTAATTTTTAGGTGTGACTGTGGTAGTCTCAATCCTGCACACTGTACTCGAGTTTTTGGCCTTCAAAAACGATATTCAGTTTTGGCGGACCAGAAAAAGTCTTGAAGGTTTGATTTTTTACAGCGCTGTAAAAAAAGTTTTTAACTTGTGTGCGTTAGTTTCTCATTTATTTATTATAGTTTCATATTCTATTTTTACCAAAAATAAATATAGGAATGATCTATAGTAAAGTGAAAAACACATTTTTAGTTTTAATCCTCCCGGTAAATTTATAAATGACTCAAGTATAGAATTTAAATACCGTATTTACTCTACCTATTTAAAAAAAGGTTCACGCAATATTTTCAAAACTCATAGCCGCTTCTTTGCTTCGACTAAAAGTGAAATACAGTCGCCTCTCGATATAACGAACCCCTAAATTCAGAAAAATGTGTTTGTGGCATTGTGTTTTTGACTTATGTTTTGCTGGTGTCTTCTGGGCATGTTATATACCAAAACGTAGCCTGGAATCTAAGCTAAATTTTGATAAACATTGCAGGATTGTCGGTTCGATCAGTTCTCTTCAACGTCTTCCAATCGGTTATCGTATTTTTATACATCTGTGACAATGACAGCAGGTATGCTTTTTAACCGTAAATTATTACCTTTGTTGTAAACAAATGCTTTAGCTGGGTTATCAAAATGTCCATTGGGTTTGGTCTGTTAATCGAAGTGAGTCTTTGAGCAACTTTTCGACTCCACTGCGATATAACCCCCTCCGCGAGTGGCTATATCGTAGTAGAGCCAAATTTTTTTGCAAATTTGTCTATTGTTGTTCAGATGTGGAAAATTCCTAAGTGCTTAAATGTTGAGGTCATTATTTTTACTAATCTTTACTCAAAAATATAAATTTGTTATCTTTTTCAGCTGAATCAAGAGGAGAAGTGGTTTGGAATCCTTCCAAAAGTAAAATTCAGCGACAAAGGCTCGTATGTAGAGTCCGCCACCAAGGCTTACGATCAGGCAAGCCAAAAATTTATTTTTGCTTTTAAATTTAAATCATTTTCTCTTTTTAGTTAGCTTTCAAATATCTCTCTTGGGTTTTGTTCCCACTTTTGGGTGGTTATGCTATCTATTCTCTAATTTATGAAGGTTTGCTATCTTAATTATTTGGTGTTTTGACTCTACTGTATTATACCTCCCTCCCAAATGTAACTAGCACAAAATACGTGTACCAACCACCCCTAACTATTTTAAGTACCCTAAAAACGGTAAAGCGAGTCGTTTTGGGCCGGTCCTTTGCGGTTAAGGCAATTTTTTCACCCTTTTTTTGTCTTTTTACCACGTTTTTCTCACTGGACTATGGCAAAAAAGGGCTGTAATGCATTTATTTCTCCAGTATCTTGCTCGGATTTATTTCACAGGTAAGTTTTTGCGCGCATCTCTAACTCTCAAGCCCCTTTCGTCCCCTTACGGGGCTCGGAGGCTTGAGAGCTTGGAGTTGAGATGTATAATACAGTAGTGCCGGTGATTTTTTTCTTGAAGTATTTTATTACAGAACAAACGGGATGGTACAGTTGGATTTTGAGTATGCTCTACGGTTTCCTTTTGATGTTTGGCTTTATTGTAAGACATTTTTCGCTTGCCTTATTGCTCAAAAATTTTGCCATTTGCAGATGATGACTCCACAGCTATTTATCAATTACAAGCTTAAGTCGGTTGCTCATTTGCCGTGGCGAATGCTCACCTACAAATTCATCAATACATTTATTGATGATTTGGTAGGCTGTTTATATTAGTTGTTTATTTTTGTCAAATACTCTAACTTCTTCAATTTAGTTTGCTTTTGTGATTCGAATGCCAACTATGTATCGCATTGGCTGCTTTCGAGATGATATTATCTTTTTGGTAAAATTTAGCGTCTTTCAAATTTGATCCCAGCTTGACAATTCGGAGGTGTTTCTGCCTTGCTCCACCGGTCTCTTTTCTGTTGTCTTAGACCCGAACTAAATCATAGGCTTAGATTACAGGACTAATATCAGACTCATAAATTTATAACTCAAAAAGTTTGCAATTTAAAAATGTACAACTCAAAATCTTTGCCACTCAACTTCTTTTCAATTCTTACTGAAATTATTTGTGATCTTTAAGACTCATGATATTTGGACTTGATTCTTTTATAGTCTGTGGATTTTATTTTTATCTTTTTTACAGCTTGAGCCTTTGTAGCTTAATGTTTTGTAACCTAAATAGTTGCGTTTTCAAGTTTATGTTACTCAAGGGCTTGGGTATACCTATGTGTGTGTGCGCATCTAAACCCCAAGCCCCCTACCCCTCCGGAGGGGCGTAGGAGGCTTGAGAGTTAGAGATGTACGCACAGACTTACCTGCGAGATGAATCCGGGTAAGACTCTTGTCCATAAATGCATATAAAGACTCTTTTTGCCCAGCTCCAGTAACCAAAACATGGAAGAATTCCCTAATATAAGGTTGTTTATCTTGGAGAAGCAAAACAAAAGTCCAATTTTAGTGGTTGAAACAACGGATTTTGTTCTTTCGGCAGCTAGGGCTTTGCGTGAAATTGAGGTCTCTTACCCGCGCTTCATCTAAGCCTAACGCTTTATTCAAGTTTAAAATAATTGGAAAAACAATATGGGGAGCAAAGCAAAAATATTCAAGGGTTGTTAAGCACCGCACAACTTTCCTAGTTAGCAAGATTATTGCAGGTGTACATCTACCAGCGCTGGGCCTACCGAGTTGATCCTAAGCGAATCAATGGTAACATTTACGTTTTTTTTGTGAGTCAAAATAACACATTTTTGAGTGTCTGTGAAAACAGAGTTCCGAAAAACGGACTACAAAAAGATACAGCTATTCACAAAATAAAAGAAGTGGTATTAGTTCATGAAACAGCCTGTATTTAATTGCTTTAGAATATGGAATTTCCATGGACGATCCAACTGGTGCCAACGCTGTAGAAGCTGAACAAAATAACCTACTAGCTATTGACAAAGATTCTAAAGAGGCAATAACCAGCGATTCCGGAGCTAATGATTGCGCGAAAGAAACAAAAAAGGATAAATGAACACGTTTGGCCGAGCATAGACATACCAGTACTGCTATTACGTTTCGCCACTACTACATTATGACGGTATACCAAGTTCAGCAGCCCCCTATGTTCACCTCCCCCCTATGTTCACCCCCTCCCCTTAGAAATTTGACAGTCGAGTCTCCCTTAGTAATGGGGAGGGGGGTGGAGAAGGTGGGGATGCGAACATAAGGGGTGGTGAAATTGGGTTTATACATTACTTACTTCTTGTAAACAAAATCTTGTTTATATAAAAGAAGTTTTTAAAATCTCGTCTTATTATTTCCGGTTTATGGATGTTGAATGTTTAGAAAAAAGAGAATAACAGATTGATTAAAACTTTTTTTGTTTTGGTCCAATATATTGTCAAGTTGATCTATAGGCTATATGTGGTTTCACCCGTCAAATTACTCATTTATCCCGTCAAATTAATCATTTATCCCCTCAAATTGCTTAAACTTGACTATCTCGGTTGTTTTACAACAAGTTTTTCTAATTTTTTTGTCCAGTGTGTAGCCCTGGATCTGCTCTTTCTAATGCAGCATCAGTTGACTCAGTGTTGCTGGAAGAAGTTAGTGAAAAAGATCTTTTACGGGACGATTTTTTGCTACATTCAAACACCTTTTTCTCCTGCTTTTTTCAACAATGTTGAGTCAACTGATGCTGCATTAAAAAGAGCAGATCCAGGGCTACACACTGGAAAAAAATTGGAAAAACTTGTTGTAAAACAGCCGAGATAATCAAGTTTAAGCAATTAGAGGGGATAAATGATTAATTTGACGGGATAAATGAGTAATTTGACGGGAGATTTCAATTTAAGCCATGATCTATAACAGTGTTGTGTGCAACATGTGCTTTCTACGTTTGGCATGAATTCATTTTTGCTTTTGTTCGAATACACGACAGAAAATCTTTATTTTTATACAATACAACAAACTATTTTATTTTGTTTTGAGAGTTGTTGCTTAAAAGTATGTACAAAATAAAATAAATTTATTGAGTGGTTGTATTTTTCTTTCTCCAGGAGTCTTATTTATTCAGCCATTTGCAAGAGCTGAATAACTTCATCCAAAATTTGAAGAGCTCTAAATTTTTTTATAATTTTCTATGGTCGAGTCTTCCTTGACCATATCTTAGGTACTGAACATAATTTTAATCAAATCTCAATGGGTTTCTTGCATTCAGTGCTAAATTTTAGGTTGCTACTAACTCACTAACCAATATTTTTCCCAACGCTGAAATCTTCACTAATCTTCCTAAAGCCAAAACTTTCCAATAGAAAAAAACTCCCCAAAGGGATAAGCTGCCCAGCGCTTATAACATCCCAATGCCTATAGCTCTCCAGTAGTTTAAACTTTTAAAATTAGTTATTTTTTTGTGAAGAACTACTTCCGCAAACCTTATTTCAGTAGGAGAACACATATTTGTGAACTGCCAAGAAGCCAAAAGTCCTAGGAAAAGTTTCGCGTTGGGGGATGTTTGGGTTTGGTGAGTCGGTTGCATTTTAAGAATAATTTTTGGCGCTAGTATCGTATAAACTTCCTCGCCATATGCCTCCCACATCGATCCTTTTTTTTCCTCAAAATTTTATTCTGATTTTTTAAATACGCGAAAACACCCAGCATATGGTTTCAGTACCCAATTGTTGGGTAGTTGAGCCGTAAGAAATGGTTGACCACCGACCATCGTGACGAGAGAGGGGGGAGGATTAATAGAAGTTATACAGTACTTCAAAAATCAAGCATCTGCGCGATTTTCAGAGCAATATACTAGTTTTATGATACTAGCATATACAACACTAGTGTCTAATCTTTAAAAGTGAGACAAAAAAAAACAATATACTTATTCTGAAATACTCACCTGTTTAAATGTATTTCTATCCAACAGGGTGTCTCCTGGGATTTTCAAGTATCAAAAAAATTATTTATTTATGCGATAAAAAATCACCGACCATAATAGTTTTTCGAGGGTAACTTAGTCCAAAACCTTTGATAAAGCTGATTTTGATGGTACAAAGTCTATAATTAAAAGTCGTCTATATAAAAATTCCCAATAAAAAGCTTGTTTGCTACCTCCTTAACTCATCCACTCCAATGAGGGAGGAATTGGTGATTTCGGCCTGATCTTGTTGTTGAGCCACGTTGGCTTCTCGGTTGGAGAGAGTATTATCCCGTTTGTTTACAATCAGTCTCTCCAAATTGGATTTAGTGGCTTCGTAGCACTGGTTTAAGTCAAAAATCTAAATGTTAAAAAATTTCTTTTATTTTTTACGTCTTTAGCCCAACAACCTTAACAGTGGTGTACTGAAGAAATTTGTGTGGATGGTTAGGCAGCTTTCGACCAGCGAGATCATCCAAATACTGGCTTTGCACAAAGACTGCGCATTTGGTCAGCACTGTAAGCCATACATCACCTTCTCCTTTTACCTGAAATTAAGTAGGTTTGCAGGTAACCGTATTTTTTCTCATAGAAGCCGCCCATTAATAGATTTTGTCGCATTTGCGCAATCTCTTTCGGGGCAGTACTAAATCATGGCTTATGCCAAAGGCAGTGCTTTTTAAGAATAAAAACTACCCGATGGTACAGCAACAATGGGGACAGTTTGCAAATTTCGTATTGGAAGCTCTCCTCAGAACCGGTCTCCGAATTGCAGAAAGGGCGGATCAGTGAGGGTTGACTGTGTATATAGATCGTATACCATAAAAGATCACGAGATAAACTGCTATGCATGAACACTTTGCAATTATAGACCAATTATAGACTACCCAATCTCATTGCGTAGTGTATTATTCCTAAGATAAAATGCCGATCTACTAAAAATTGCTCTATTGCTTCAAGAAATTCGGCTCTAAATGGTGAAATTCCTTTTTACTAAGTACCCTAACCACTCAGCTATTGTGAAGGGCCAACCTATGATCATATCTGAAAGAGCGGTCAACCAACCTAAGATACACTCTAGAAGGGTAAACTTACGTTTAGACGAATGCCTTTTGCAATGTGTTTCCTGGAATTAGTAGTTAAAAAAAAAACGAGGGCGGAAAGCAAAACACCTGCATCTGTCACATGTGTCTTGTCTTTCTATATTTGTCAGTGCACCAAGACAGAAACGACCTGAAAACAGTGCTTTAATAAAATAAATCAGCCTTGGAATTATGTAGATATACCTGTGCCGGACGGGTCAAGACCTCCATCAACAAACAGTTCTGGCACATCATTGGCCACTTGAAATGTTTCTCCCACCTGCAGCAAAAAAAAAACATTAACATAGTAAAAGACTGAAATAATTTAATACTTTACTGACTTTTTTATCCAGTTCATAGTAGGTGAGACTACACCAATTGCGACATACTAAACAAATTAGATTAGGATACGTAAGGTTAATATTAAGTTGTCCGAAAAGTTCGTGCAGTTTAGAAGTTTCTAAAATTATTTTAGTTCGCCTTGTTTTTTTGAAAATACAGTCAAACCTCTATTTAACGACCCCCCTAGAAAGTTGGTAAAGTTCCACAGAAATTCCCTAGAAAGTTCCACAGCTGGTTCAGACCACTTTTTACCTCAATTTTTAGCATCTTTTGCCAATTCTGATGTTGATGTTTCTAAGGCAAAAAATTGTAAGGATACTGAATTTGCCAATCGTTTTTTAGACAACTCAACAGTCTTGCTTCAAAAAAAGCCAAACTTCGATTTATCAACACCCATTTAAAAAAATATGTCGCTAGCAGCGACTCGCTACATCAAAGTTTGGCTTTTTTGAATAGGAAATTGCTGAGTTGTCTAAAAAGGACTGACAAATTCAGAATCCTTACGATTTTTTGCCCTATAGACTTCAGTATCAAAACTGACAAAAGATGTTAAAAATTGAGGTAAAAAGTGGTCTGAACCAGTTGTGGATCAAATTTTCTAGGGGGGTCGTTAAATCGAGGTTTGACTGTATATACCCTGGGATGTTATATACCAAAACATAGTCTAGTTTTTAAGCTAGGTTTTGGTAGATAAGATGTCTAAGAGACAACAACAAAAAATAGATGACAAATACAATTACACAAGCAAATTTTTTTATTTTATTTAAGGGGGTCGCCCTATGAGATGAAATACGGTAATTCATACAAATGGATAAAAAAATTTCGGAAAGTGTGTCAGAAAGCCCAACACATGATTTTTGCTCTTTTTTTTATTAATTAAATTTCGAAATCGCACGAACCTTCCGTACAAACTAATAGGTTGATTACGTGGTTTATCCGATATTAGCTGCTTGTCGTAGTTTTTGCGAAATCTGCAAAAAATACTTGGCATTAAAATATTAGAGATGCGGACGACGCAAATCTAAATTTGAAAGAATTGCAATTCTACCATCAAAGTTTTTGTGGTGCAACACAACCAAGGTTGTCGACGTGCTATTCATCGATTTTGGACACTTTTTGCATTTTAGCTTCAGTGATGTGGTGTTTCTTTTTCCAATGATTTCTTTTCTAAAATTGGATGATATGTGCTGCGCAATGATGAGTCAGGCTTTAAGCTGAGCTCAGAAAATTTTCAAGATAGAGATGTTTGATTTCGACATGTGGTCGACGAGTTTCGACTCTTCACGTTGACCACACGTCGAAACCAAACATCTCTATCCTGAAATTTTTCTGAGCTCGATTTAACGCTTGATCCGTCATTGCGTAGCACGTATCATCTAATTTTAGGAAAAATATCACTGGGAAAAGAAACGTTACATTATTAGACCTGAAATGTAAAAAGTGTCCAAAATCGATGAATTACACGTCAACAACCCTAAACACAATACAATTAATACGGCCACAAATGACTGATGTTAAGATTTCTTGAATATGTTAAGTGAATTGTGTAATGTTTTTCATGTTGTTACTGAATAAATTTACTTTGATTCAATAGAATTGGTAAAACAATGATGCAGTTAAACCTCGATTCAACGACCTCCTCCTTGAGACCTGCCCTAGAGGGGCGTTAAACCAAGGGGCCCGTTAAATCGGCGTTCTGGTTACTGATATTTTGTGGGCGGCCAACCAAATTAAGACTGGGGGGCGGCCGTTAAATTGAGGGGACCGTTGAATCGAGAGGGGGGTTCACATAATATTCACAAAATCACATTTTTATTATTCTACACAACCGAAAAACCTACTCTTCCACTCCATGAACATATTTTGGTGGTTGCAAGTTCTCAATATCCTTAGGAACATAGCCTGGATCATAATTATTTGCCAGCAATTTCTCCAACTGCTCATTCGAATAGCTTTCCGTGTCTAAAACACCCACAGTCACACCCACAAAAGTCATTGTCCAACGCCTACCCGGTTTAAAAGGAGACGCAATAGTGGCGTCCAACGAATCCAAAGCAGCTGGACCCACCCACCCATCTGCTGTCTGGTCTATTTTAATATTGGCAAATGGTTCTGTGAACTGTGATTCTTCTGCAGCATTCCCAGCTGCACCAAATTTAGGGGTGAATCCATCTGCTGGCAAGGAAAAAGTCGGCTGTGAGCCGAATGCAGGTGAAGCTAGCTCATTTAAAGGTTGCCTATATTGCTGGAAGTTTTGTTGTTGCTGACGATAATGTCTTTCCGTCTCTAGTGGGATGTGTAGGGGTGGTAGTTGAATACCTGGAGGACCACCTATATTGTGGTCAATTGCCAGATGCAGAGCCGTGGAGGAAGTGGGGCAATCTTTGAGGTGAGCACCACCAAATTTTTGGCGGGGACTGTTTTGAATGTTGCGATTTTGCTTGGAGGTGTTTGAAGAGGACCGGGGCGAGACTAGATTAGGCTGGGAGGGACGGCCTGGACCTCGATGGCCACTTTCTGAAGCGTTAGATTTAAGAATTTAGATAGTTTTTGATGGGTAAGAGGAACGCACTTGATGTTGTGCTGGAACCGCCGGATGGGTGGCGTATGCCTCCATAGATGGATCCTCCTGCTTCTGAAGGGCTTTTCAGCTGGTCTAGGGGATAGCCAGCCAGATCTACTGAGTTGAATCCACCGTTGATGATCCTTTCGTAGTGGTAGGGATTGACACATACCTATAAACGTAATAGGTCTTTGAATCAAATAATTTCAATTCAAACGATCGAAATAGTCCAGAATAGCTGTTTAGATAGTTCTTAAAACCCTTTTTAGAAACTCCTCTTAAAAAAGATGTTCACTTTCCGTCAACGTAAAATTGTGGACCATTTTTGAATTCCATATACCCAAATGTAACAGCCATCCTTTGGTTTCTAAGATCTGACCAAAAATTGAAAGAACAGCAATAAAAAATGTTGGTTTTTCATACTTAAGTCATAATCTGAGTAAGCAAGCCACTTTTGAAATTCTGTTTAAAGATTAGAATTCCTGAGCTCTTTGATGTTTCAGAATTTAAAAAAAGCAGGTACAGTCAAACCTCGATACAAGGAACCCCTGGGGACCAGCCAAATTGTCCGTTATATCGAGGGTTTCGTTGTATCGGGGCTCAGTTATATCGAGGTTTTAGTGTGTAACGAATCTCTGAGGACCAAGCAAAGTGTTCGTTATATCGAGGGTTTCGTTGTATCGGGGCTCGGTTATATCGAGGTTTGACTGTACTTTTTATTACAAAATACGACTTCTTTAAAAGAGCCCTCAGTAGGCATACTGTGTCTGAATAAACTGATTAACAGTATAAAAATACCTGTTCAGATTTGAGATCAAAAGCACTAGCACAGTGCCCTAAATCAAATAGCTCGATTTTTTCTTAATTTTTACACTGGAAAACTTATTACGTGCATGTTTTAGCTCGTTTTTGTGTAGGTCTGGCCACCGAAATATTCTCGAATATACAACATGTGGAAATCCTTTTCTTCCAGCAACCTACAAAACAGAAGTTTAGGATTGTATGCTGCAAGGGATTAAACAAAGATGAGTCGATCAAACCTGTAATCTTCCATCCTAGAAACAGCTTTTTAGTTCAAAAGTATCTAGCATCATATTTTTCCCTTAAAAACATACCAAAGTTCTAGGAATAGTGATACACTTGGTGTCGGCTTTGCCCAACGTACTCACAGTCACAATAAATTCATCCAACTCATCCCGCTTGTCCTTCAACTTTTTGATCAAGCTCTCTATGGCCTTTTTGCTGAAATCTCCTTCGGAACACTGCAATTAAAAAAAAAGGTTTCTTTCATCTCTTCAAGAAAATGTTCTACTGAAAAGACCAACCACAATGTAGTGCAAAAGATATTGAGTTATTGTGTTACAAGCGTCCGCACTTGTCTAAATCAGAAGCTGTTTTGATTTTTTCAGGTTTTACCAAGAGACATTAAGCTTTTTTTTTTAATATTCGCTTTTCTACATAAATGCCACAACAATAAGAAAAGGAACTGAATACGGTATTCAGTCTGATTATAGCCTACCCCTCAGTTGAAATAATTGTGTTTGTGACATTGTTTTTCGACCTATATCTTTACGGTAGCTTCTGGACATGTTAAACTGCTAAATGAAGCTTAAAATCATAGCTAAATTTTGGTATATAATAAGCCCAGGAGGCGCCTTTGTGCCGACAAAGTGCCAGATGAAGGATGTCCATGTCCAAACTTTTTTGCGAGAAAAAGCACTCACCGGTCTTTGACCCAAAGTGATCCCTTTTGATTGCTGACTTCTGACTCGAGAGGTCGGTGCTTCATTTAAAATCTGGATGGATGGCGTGCAAACAGTTGAAGAGGATGGTATATCTAGTGTTTCTGAAAACAACAAGTTATGTATTAGAAAGTTCACCAAAATTAAATTCAAACCCTTTTTTATATTTGTATTCAATCCATTCATTGATAATATTCCTTCGAATATCGGTTAAATATTTCAAAAAAATATAAACTTCTTATGTTAAACAATCAAATAAAAGATTTGTTGTTTGAAACCAGGGAAAATAACTTCCTCGTAAATACCACCTGAGCAGATTGCCAAAAAAAAAATGGAACACAATTCAACTTAAATTAAAAATGAATAAAAAAACTTTTATCTGATGAAGATATTAGGTCTGGCCCAGACCGTCTGGGTGATGGATGGTACTATTTACAGAAAAAAAATTTTCTTAGAAGAACTGTGAGAATCAGAAAAGCGCTTTTCTCATGCGTGTAAATACCGTATTTACTCTATTAAGCGGGCATGCCCGCTTATTTTTCTACCCTTTGCTAGGGGGCCTACTTATTAGAGGGTGCCCGCTTAATTTTCCATCTTTTCTCGTATCATAATTCAAATATTTTAGGAAACACAATGAGATTGATCTGAAACGACTCAGGAAGAGCTGCAACTTCATCAGCTAGGGTGCACGCTTAATAGAAGGTGCCTGCTCATTAAAGGGCCTCCCTCTTCTTGTGTGTTCTCGCCGTTGACTCCATGTCCGTTAGTATTGTCCCCCCAGCCTCCATGTTCTTGTTTGTCTTCGCCTCAATCTTGGTTTTCTTGTTTTTCCTCGCAGTGGACTTCGTGCCCGTGAGTGTTGTCCCCGAGGCTACCATCTTCTTGTGTGTCTTCGCGACTTGTATAAGATCGTAAAACAATAAAAGCAAAAATTTTTTATGTTTTCAACCTTTTTCCAGCTGATTTCAACAATATAAAATCAGTTGATAACTCAGTATAAAAAAGCAAAAGATCCTGAGCTACATCCTGACAATAACATTTAAAAAAAATCGTTGAGAACCGTCGAGATAATCACCCAGGAAAATAATGACGGCTAATTGTTCAGTATGAACACAAAAAAACGAAAACAAGAAAATAATGATAAATAACAAGTTTAATGTTCAATATAGTGTTTAAAGCATACAAGGTATGACAAAAGCATGTGAAACATTTCCAGATGTATAAGAAATGGCTGTACATCATAATTTACGCAAAAATTTGTTACGAGGTACATTTGTTACGCCACAAAAATTTGCATACACTAAGTTACAGTTCTCATTTTTGAAGGGGTCTTTTTTATTTTGAGGCACCCTGGCAGGCAAAAAGACCTCAGGAATCTGAATCTGAAAACAGAATTTCAAAAAGAGGCCCGGTTGCTGAGATATGATCATAGCCAGCCGCAAACTTAGTTTTTTTTTTATTTTTCTCCTAGTTTTGATCATAACTCAGCAACCAAGCCTCTTCTCGAAATTCTATTTGGATTTCTGAGGTCTTTTCGCCTACTGGAGCGCCCCAGATTAAAAAAATCCTTTCGTAAATGAATGCGTGCAAATTTTTGTGGCGTACCAAAGTGACCGCGTTACAAATGTACCTAGTAACAAATTTTCGAGTAAATTATGGTGTGCAGCTATAAGAAATGCCAATGTTGAACAAATGAAATTTTAAATGCTTATATGCAGCCTATTTTTCTAGGTATGCTTGTTTTTGAAGTGTTTCTTTAGACCGGAGGCACGGGCGAATGCATCATTGCAACCGGGGGCAGTACATTGGTATTTACCTAAATTGGGTAGATATAAGTTTTATACCTGTTTTAAATGATACCTTTGTGATTTGGAAGATGCTTATTCAGGGTTTCTAAAGTAGAAAACGTTTTGTTACATATCTTGCACGCATGCATCTAAAAATTGAATGAATATTTTTAAAAGGTTTTTTTAATAACATTACCTTTTCGTTGTATTTATTTTTGTGTTTTTGTATAATATAATTAAAAATATTATTAGTTATATTAAATTCTTTGAGAATATCTTTTTTACTTTTGTTGTATGTTGACTCGATAATAGCTTTTTCTTTCTCCGCGTCAATCTGTTTTATACTTGACTCCGCTGTTTTTTCTTTCAAATTCTAAAAATTTTGACGTTTAAATAAATAAAAAACTAAAAAAAATTTAATTCTGCACTCCGATAACACTCTGCAAAACAACCAAACCCGAATAAAATATACACTAAAACGAGAGTCGACTGTATAAGTAAAATTTCATTTTGGAATAATATCTTTAATAACATCTACCTACCTGTTGGCCGCCTGCTTTTCTGTGTTTTAACATGACATTATAAACAGTCTTCCGAGATATACCCAATTTATTATGAATATCTTTTTCACTTTTGTTCTTTACTGATTCGATAATTTTTCTTTCCATATCCGAGTCAAGCTTCTTTATCAAGTTCTAAAAAATTAACGTTTAAATGAGAAAGATTAAAAAAGAATTTTGTGTTGTATTTTGTTGCATTTCCTGCACTCTGATATTGAAAATTTTTTTTTGTGACGACTTACAGATGTGACAATTTAGACGAAGATTAGTGCTCTGCGTTTGCCTTCGGAAAATGAATTTTAGCCAAAAAAGCCTTCAAAGTATCTACTTTATTTCAGTTTTAACAATTTTTTCGCACTTGAAATCCCTATACATGCTTATCCGATGCCAGAAGTGATAAAACAAATCATCTCCAGAGAACTGTCGACGCCACAAAAATTCCTCAATCTTCAGTCTTTCCTCAGTCTTATTACCTCCTTCAACGTCAACGGGCTATTCTCGAACCAAATACCGACCAAAAAGCCTTTCTTTTTTCGACGTTACTTCTTGGTGCATCTCCACTTTCCATAGTTGCGTCCAATATCCGGCTTTTGCAGAGTCATATTGTTTCCACATTCGCATGTACGTCGAGAGTGCAAAACACCAAGGCTCTGAAGCTAACGAATAATCTCTTCATCTGGCTGAAAAAGCTTGCCATACAACTTGTTCAGGTTGAAACTCATCGGCTCGTCCCTTTTTTATCACTGCGAACAAAACAAAAAATTTAAAGGGGGCCCCCAACTAAACAAGCTCCAAATCGAGTACATGGTTTATGCAAAACAACCAAACCCGAATAAAATATACACTAAAACGAGAGTCGACTGTATAAGTAAAATTTCATTTTGAAATAATATCTTTAATAACATCTACTTACCTGTTGGCCGCCTGCTTTTCTGTGTTTTAACATGACATTATAAACAGTCTTCCGAGATATACCCAATTTCTTATGAATATCTTTTTCACTTTTGTTCTTTACTGATTCGATAATTCTTCTTTCCATATCCGAGTCAAGCTTCTTTATCAAGTTCTAAAAAATTAACGTTTAAATGAGAGAGATTAAAAAAGAATTTTGTGTTGTATTTTGTTGCATTTTAAGTTTGCTAAAAATTTTGCCTGTTTATTGTCATTTTTTATTTCATTGGTCTGACTTGTCTCCAGAGAAGTAGCTGGTGGAGTAGGTGTTGATAGTACATATGATTGAGGCTAAATTATTTTTATTGAAATTCCAAATTCTGATCTTGAGTTGTGCAGATTCTGATTTTGATAAGTTCATCATATTGACCTATCAATAGCAGAATCTACACAATAGAGAGCTCGAAGTAGGTGTTCTAATCAATTACCTTATTGGAAAACAGTTTTTCAAATGAATCAACTTTCTCAGGTGGCGCCTTAACGTTAGGTTTCGGCTAAAACATCTTATTAAACCTATGAAGAATTGTTTATTTGGGTAAGTTGGATGTTGTCGTTTTAGTTAGGCTCCTAGTGCCGTATGTTATGTAAACTCAAACAAACTGTTGTCAGCTCTGTAAAAAGTGATAAAGAAATTTTTTATAACTTTATCATTTAATTTTCACTTTAAAAGCTAGGCAAACGAAAATTTGGACTATGAAGGATGTTTGCTTTAGGTTTGCTTTCTTTCAAGTTCTAAAAAAGGAATGTTTAAATATTGGGTTGAACATTAATTTTATAATTAATTATATAAAATAATAATTAAATTGTCCAAGACGAATTTCAAATGAAATCGAGCAGAGAAGCGGAAACTCATCTGCTGACCTAACATGGTAGTTCCAACCTATTAATAGATATTGCTTAACCCTCGTCCCATTCCCCCTAACAACAGAAGTACCCAACAATCTTATCTAAGTAAATTTTAATTTTGGAATAAAGTTTTGTAATAACACCTGCTTACCTGTTGGTTGCCTTCTTCTATGTGTTTTTGGATGATATCATAAACAAGCGATGGAGATATACCAAATTCCTTAGCAACCTTTCCTTGACTTTTGGTCTTTACTGATTCGATAATTGCTTTTTTCGTGTCCGGGTCAATCTTCTTTGGCGTTTTTCTTCTTTTCTAAACAAATAATGTTTTAAGAAATTATATACCATTTGAAGGAGGATGAAAATGGTGTACTAGGCATCAAATTTTATTTACAAAAAGTTATGAGAAGGTTTTATAAACAAATTAACATTAAATTGTGTGTTCCAAGATATTAATAAATATTGCTTAACTCTTCTATAACCCACCCCCCCCTAACAACAGAAGTACCCATCTGTCTAATCTAAGTAAAATTTCATTTTGGAATAGGTTGAGGCTGAATTATTTTTTATTTAAACTTTAGTCTTCGGTTGTGCAGATTTTGATTTTGATAAGTCCATCATATTGACCTATCAGTAGTAAAATCTACACAAGAGAAAGCTCAAAGTAAGAGTTTTAATCAATTACCTTATTGGAAGAATCTTCGGAGGAATTAACTTCCTGAGGTGGCAGGTTAAGGTTAAGTTGTGGCTGACTTACGGCTCCTCGTTTCCATCTACCGTTCTCAGGCCCTAAATCAAGCCATATAATTTGCAGTAGAAATTAGTAAAGGTGGTTGACTTTACCGGCGACATTAAAATAGCTGTTTCTTATTTTGTCCTCATTTAAATTAGCTTGAGTAAGCTCCAATATTATGCACAGCAAAACTACTGTCATCCATTTAGTCACTAAGCTATTTTGCAATGCATTGCTACATGTTAAGCAACAATTAAATAGTTCTTTCATTGCAAAAGTAGGTAAGAGAAGAGAAATATTCCAAATATATTACAAGTGTTACTGTCCTATTCCTAAACAGGTAAACTACAATGTTGATTCAAACCCAAACTAAGTCTTTCTTAGATCGAAGTTTTGGCTCGTAAGAAACAACGGCTTTTCACAGCCAAGTGTAAGACCCAATCAAATCAGAAAACTAAAGTAAAAATCAAGAATGATCACCTCAAACAGACTCAAGCTTTTTATGATCATTTTGTCTATCATATCCATGAAAATCAAATAAGTCTAAGCAAACATCCCAATTCTTGTCTGGTTTGGTGATTTTTATAGAAGAAAATTATTTTTTCTTGCGCAATTTCGCAATCTCGCACAATTTTGATAGGCTGTACTATATTATATTTAAAAATGAAAGACGTATGAAGTAGCACAGCGCATAGGCTAGTCTTTTTTATGATATATAAAAATCATATACAGATTGAAAAATCCACACCGAAGACACCATTCCTAGACATTGTTAACAGATTCTATTGATTTTCATTTTAAAGGTAAAGAGATTGTCGACTTTATTTTTATCGATTTATTAAAGCTTAAAAATACAACAATAACTTTTGGTTTTTTATAGGTCATAAATTTGTAATAAATTTGGCCTTAAGAAGGTGTTGTATAGATGTTTGATTGCAGTTTGTAATGACAATTCTTTTGGTTTATTTTTGAGAATATGACAAAAGTAGATAGAAAAAAGGAGACGCACGTTAGTCAAAGAATACATTTGTAAAGATCAGTATTTAAAAAAGCATTTATTATGTTTAATATAAATTAATATAAAATTGCATCCACTGAACATCTACTTGTTTTGCCGAGAGTGTGACTAATATTGGCGTGGGATACTTGGTGTAACATACCGTATTTACTCTAATACACACAAAAAACACACCAGGAGTTATTTACCAAGCCAATATTTTGCATGCATATACAGTCAAACCTGGATAAGCCGACACCCCTAAATT
>BBSZ01012950.1:0-10156 GCA_000981365.1 Subanguina moxae | reverse complement strand
TGTTTTAACATAAAAATTTCAACTTTTCTAATTTTCAAAAGCTCTTTTGTGTTCAAATGTGCTTGCATTTTGTCACCATTTAGGAGAAAGCGCGCGAATTAGGAAAAGAACTAGGCAGCTGAGGAATAGGCTGGGAGCAAGGCCCCTGACAAAAAAGCAAAGCCAATCGGAGCTGGAGAAGAAGGCAGATGAGCTTGAGGAATTCAAAGGAAGCCATTTTGTTTGATTCCACAATAGATTTCGTCTTTAGCGACACCGAAGTGATCGAGATCGCTGAAGAGGCAGAGCTGCCGCCTGTCAATTAGGCCAAAGAAGCTGTAGAGACTCTTCCAATCCGAAGGTGCTGCAGCTGTGCGACATGGTAAACGACTTGATAGCCCAAGAGCGGATGAAGAAACTGAAGCAGAAGAAAGTCGTAGACTATTTCACTCATAGTATTGCCTGATTCTTGTTAGATTTTTACCAATAAAGTATGTTATTTTCATTAAAAACTCTCATTAGCGTAAAGCAAGTGTAGGAAAGAATAAACGACGCTCCCAATAACGTAAACTCTGATTAACGTAAACTCCCATTAACGTAGCTCTGCAGCCGGTCCCTTGGAGTTACGTTATTGGGAGTTTCGACTGTAGTAAAATTGGCCCCAGCCCTAGGGGGCCGTTAAATCGAGGGTCTGGTTACTGATATTTTGCAAACGGCCCAATTTAATTGAGCCCAGACGGGGGCCGTTAAATCGAGGTTTGACTGTACATGGAGAAGAAAATTGTAAAATGGTTGAGAAAAACAAATTTCAAAGATTTGACGGGGAAAACAGCAAAAAGCTCACACAAGTAAACTTAAAAATGCATGCAGTATCTAACAGGGAAACCAGGGTTGTTCACGGTCGGTCAACCAAAACCCCGGCTGTTGGTCCAAATAAAGTGAACCGAAAACCGAGTGCACCAGTGGTTTGTGAACAAGGCAAAGACTTTTCATTATTCATCTAATCTCACCTCCTGCTCGCAATGGTATCTCCAAAAACCGACTTCATTCCCTCTAAAGTGTGGAAAAAGAACAGAGAGACGTTGGCGATTAGCAGGAAAGTGACAAATTGCTTGCCAGGTTTGGCACTGATTGCTTCTTCACTCAAAGCTCTTAGTCTGAAAGGGGTTGATACTGGGACTGCAAGGCTGGAAAAAGGCCAACCTTCGAGCCAACAGAATGAAAACAGCCTGTACCACCACTTGAATTATTCTTGTGATGAACACAAATAGCATGTAAAACTCCATTCTGATGGGCACTCTCTCCATCTGAGTGGAGATCCAGCACATGATTCCAGTGCTGCTGTGAATCAACTCGCCCACCAGTCCAATCACCAACAAAATCTCGTCCAAAAACTCTGCACTCGAAGACCTTTGCTGGTGGTACTGTAGAATTCGCATTCTGAACATATAGTTTGCAATCGGACAGTGGGAAACAATGGGAAAGCAATACCTGTACAGTCCAATCGAGCAACTACAACAAACCAGTTTAGTTTGGGTGTATGGTCTCTTAGGAGTAGTTTTTCAATTTTGACTCTACTGGAATATAGCACTCCCCTTCACCTCGCCCCCCAAAAAAAAAATCGCATTCATCTGGCAGATAGTCTATGCGCACATCTCTAACTCTCAAGCCCCCTTACGGGCAGGCCTGTATTTTGAAAAAAATTATCCTCCACCTCCGACCTCCGGCTTCAAAAATTTTTTCCTCCGCCTCCACCTCCGTCCTCCGGGGAGGAGGCGGAGGGGAGGAAAAAATCCTCCCCTCCGGAGGAATCCTCCGCAGGAGGTAGGAATCTGGACCAGCCTGGACCAGTCTCTGGCTTAAAATTTTTTTTCCTCCGCCTCCGGCCTCAAAAATTTTTTCCTCCACCTCCGCCTCCATCCTCCGGTCGGAGGTGGAGGAAAAAATCCTCCCCTCCGGAGGATTCCTCCGGAGGCCAACACAGGCCTGCTTACGGGGCTTACGGGGGCTCAGGGGGTAGGAGTTGAGATGCGCACACACACATACCTGAGACATAGATCACTCGAAAATAGCTCTGGATTGGGGTTGTCGACGTGTCAAGTCGATTCGAACGTCGAAAAATATCGACTTTTTGAGGTGAAAAGTCGAAATCGACGCGTCGAGTCGACAGACCTACTCTGATTGCATGAAAATAGCATGCATACCAGAGCTTCCTTATGCGGTAGGTCCCTGTAAGGGAAACTATATTCAAGATCTTCTCTTTTCTTATTGGGTGGGCCCTTCTTCTTACAAAATGGCCTTTTAATTATCCCTTCTCCTCCTTATACAACCCTTAATCCCTTTAAAAATGGTCAAAAAATGCTTCTATGTGGACAATGTACCTAGAAAGCTCAAGTACTTTTTGGGCGGGGGATATAATGCGGTAGTACAGTCAAATCTCGATACAACGAACCCCTGAGGACCAGCCAAAATGTTCGTCATATCGAGGTTTGACTGTACCGAAATTTTATAGTTATATAAGCGGCCTTTGTTACTTGTTAAAGAGGCATAATATCTCCAGGAATTGTCCATTCCACAAAGCGTCCTATGTAGGGATGGGAGGGATGTCAATAGCGTTATATGAAGCCCTAGCTCCAATTTTTCTTTGGCTATATGTACTTTCACCCCTTAAATTAATCATTTATCTCGTCAAAATAATTTTTTACCCCGTCAAATTTGAATTCCCCGCAAAATAATCATTTACCCCGTCAAATTACTCATTTACCCCGTCAAATTTGAATTCCCGCAAAATAATCATTTATCCCTCAAACAAACCATTTGCCTTCTTAAATTTGTACAATTTGTGCTTCAGTCAGCCATTCTTTTTCAGAAGTCCATGGTGTTAAAAAAAATCATATATTTAAATACAAGTAACATTGATCACGTAAATGAATTGACGGGACAGAATTTGAGGGATAAATGATTATTTTGCGGGAATTCAAATTTGACGGGGTAAATGAGTAATTTGACGGGATAAATGAGTTATTTGACGGGATAGATGATTATTTTTCGCAAAATTCAAATTTGCCGGGGTAAAAAATTATTTTGACGAGATAAATGATTAATTTGAGGGGGTAAATCAATTTGAGCCTTTTTCTTTTCAACTTTTTGGCTTTAGACATGGGAACTAAAGTTCCCTCTTTGCTGGTTTCTTTTGTGCCCATGCAATATTAAACTGACCCGATTAGAGTGAGACAAAAGAGAGCCATGTCTGAGAGGCGAAACACCAAAAGAGCACCGTGGATGTCGCAGTGTTGAGAGAAGAATGAGTGGATACCGATGGAAACAAGTGCGCAGATGAGGAATAAGAGACCGGCAAACAAACCGCCAGAGGAGGCACTGAAAAGTCAAAATTTGTGTAATTAATAAGTTTTCTTTGTCAAGTAAGAGTTTAGTTCAGTTTTCACAGTCAACAGGTTTATTTGCCCTTTTACAAGACACGGAAAAAATCCGATAAATCATAGGTACCCTATTTCCTGTAATAAGTGCCCTCCTCCCTAAATTCAAACAAGATGTGTTTGTAGCATTGTGTTTTTGACACCAGTCTTCTTGGTGACTCCATGACATGTTCTACAGTTGCGGAAAATAGTTGTGGAACGATTAAATATTTTCGCATTTTTTTCACAGTTGTTTTACAGTAGGCCAGTGTTTTCAAAAATGACTTGTCATCAGACTTTAATGACAGTCATCGATGACAATGACTTGACTTGTCATTGTCATTTTAAATAAAATGACTGAAATGACAAGTCAAGTCATTTTAGCTAAATGACAAGTCATTTTGATTGGAATGACTCAAATGACTGGAATGACTCAAATATATATCGATCATTTTGTTGACTCAATATGATTTTTATCCGATAGACTTAACTTTTATTATTTTTTAAGATGTCTTCTCTAACATCCCAGTCATTTAAGTCATTCCAGTCAAATTGACTTGTCATTTTGACGAAATGACTGAAATGACTTGTCATTTCAGTCATTTTAGCTAAATGACAAGTCATTTTGATTGGAATGACTCAAATATATATCGATCATTTTGTTGACTCAATATGATTTTTATCCGATAGACTTAACTTTTATTATTTTTTAAGATGTCTTCTCTAATATCCCAGTCATTTAAGTCATTCCAGTCAAAATGACTTGTCATTTTGACAATGACTGAAAATGACTTGACTTGTCACTGTCATTTAGAGTCATTGTCAAAATGACAACTCATTTCAGTCATTTTAGTTAAATGAAAAGTCATTTTTGAAAACACTGCAGCAGGCCAATTTTCACACAAGTTCTACAACCAAAGTAGACATTCTTGTGCAGAATTTCATGCTCTATTGTTGTTTTGCCATCTTTTTTGGTTTCGAATTTACTCTTAAACTTTCTATCGATTTCTTTCGATGTTACGAGCTGACCTCCTCAATCTCCTGACCTTAATCCAATCGAGAACCTGTGGTGCGACGCGGAAATATTTAATCGTTCCATAACTTTTTTTTCGCAACTGTATACCAAAATATAGCCTAGATTATAGGTTATATTTTGGTATATAACATGTTCGACTCTACTGTATTATCCCCCTTTTTACCGTGCTTTTCTCACTGGATTATGGCAAATAAAGGCATGAAATACATTTATTTCTTCAGAATCTTGCTCGGATTCATCTCTCAGGTATGGGTTTGCCCCTTACGGGGGCTTACCTTACGGGAGTTGAGATGCGCACACAGCATACCTGAGACATAAATCACTCGAGAAGAAGCCTTGGATGCGTGAAAATAGCATGCATATCGGAGTTTTTTTAGAGCCCAGCTGACAAAGCTATGTTCAAGATCTTCTCTTTATCTGAGTGAGCCCTCCTTAGAAAGTGGCTTCTTAATTGTCCCTTCCCCTCCCTATACAGCCTTTAATCCCTTAAAAATGGTGAAAAAATGCTTCTTAAGTGGTCAATGTACATAGTATGTACTTAGAAAACCAAGTACTTTTTTTTTTGGGGGGGGGGGGTTATAATAGAGTAGTGCCGAATCTTCTAATACGCATCTAATACGATCACTTGATGCTGTCTTCATGATATTTTCACCTAAAAGTGGCCCTAATTAGTGCTAGTAGTGCAAGAGGTTAGAACTTGCATACATCGAAGTCATGACTCTTGGGATAGTGTTATATGTCGTCTCGTATAACATCTCATATAACAAACGGTGTTATATGCGTTATAAGTAGCATGCATGGCTCAGTGGTTTGGCTATCCACTTTTTTGTTAGAGCAGATAGACAACTTTTCCGTTATAATCCAGCTTAAAAAAATTTTCGACTACCTGCAATCAATGCGGACCTAAACATAAAGAATTGCATAGCTTTTATCCAACTTTTGAAATCACTTGTGCACACCTTGTGTTTCCTTTTATTAGCCTTCAACACTGCCTCACCAGCATTCTCATCAATGGACCTCCAGAGGACAATCATTATGGCTGCACCTATTACAGAGTACTCTATTATACAGGTGGTTAGAAGTGTGGCAAAGTCTCCGAAATAGTCGAATGAGGACAGAGTTGTGGATATCAGCGACCTCTCGATGGTCACTGTGAAATTTGGCAAATCCATGCTGATCTGAAAGCCAATAAGTGTCATCCCAAAGTATCTTTGTAGACACAAAGGTGATCTAAAACAAGACAAACCTGTTCATTTGTGCTAACACTCCCACCACCCAGAATGGCCAACGGGGCTCTTTCCAAAGCGGCATTCTTGGCTATAACAAATCTCAACCAAGTCCAAATATTGACGGCTAGTAAATGCATTGTGCCCAATTTGGCCAAATTTTTTGACTTTACAATGGCTATCTAAAAAAGGAGGTATGGCAGCGTTTCACCCAAAAGCCCATTTGGGAACTTTTGGTGAAAATGCTCATAGTCTACATGGCTTCGAATTCACAAGTCACTATTGGCTTTTGCCATTTAACTTTCAGGTGAAACGACTAGGTACTAGGGTTGGTCTCTCGCACATCCCTAAAAGTGCTGAACATCCCTCCCGTCATCCCTCCCGCCTTAGGAGAGATAATACCTCCTGCTAGAGATGACACGGTAGGGAGACCAACCCTAGTAGGCAACAAAAAAAAAGAATAGAGAAATGATTTTTTTACTGGAATCAAGTCAAATGTCGTTTCATTTTTAGCTTCTTCAAGCTCTATACCCAGAGGTTGCCAACTTTTTCACCCTGAATTTCGGGACATAAACCAGTCGGATGGCCACCTTGATTAGATTCTTAAACTCTTTTTAATAAAAACTCATGTTTTTGCGGGTAGTAGGTGGGCAAAAAGACCTCAGGAATCTATATTCGAAAACAGAATTTCAAAAAGTGACTTTGTTGCTGAGATATGACAAAAACTAGCCGGCCATTTAGTTTTTAGCTGTTTTTAACCTCAGCTTCTCTGTTTCTGGTCATATCAGCCAAGCTTTTGACTAAAATTTTGCTTACAAATTCAAATTTGCGAGGTCTTTTTGCTTAATGTCTCAGAAAGAAAAAGATTTTCGAACGCTGGATTGGTAGAGACAAGCTTGAAAGCTGTACTCCTGAACTTCCGTTATTTTTTGTCCAATCCCAGATTGATCTCTTAAAATCAAAACCGCAATACCGTAAATTCTCTATTAAAAGGCCCCTCTCTAATAGAAGGCCCCTCTCCAATAGAAGGCCCCCCTAAGAGGAGGGTTGAAAAATAGAAGGCCCCTCTCTAATAGAAAACCCCCTCAAACAGCAAATTTTGGGTAAACACTTTATTGAACATTCAAATTCAAACAAATTATTCAACAAAGATGAAATAATCTTCTTCATCGTAATCTTCCAGAGTTGTGAGTTCCGGTTCTTGATCATCGGCCAGCTCTCCTACTTCCAGACCGTCTTCCTCAAAGTCATTACTGCCATCCGCCCCTCTCTGCTGAGCTCTGATATCGTTGAGAATAATAAGTCCTTTGCTACAAATAGATCCTTTCGGTTTGAAGCGCGCGATTTTGTCGTCCCCAGAGCCATCTGTTGGTGTTGTGATTGCGCAGACTGAAACAATAAATACCGTATATCTTCTATTAAGCCGACATGTCGGCTTAATAGAATTCAAAAAAGTAACCTTCAAACGATTTTGCGATCATCTCCTTGCTGAGTTCTTGCCAGTCTCGATGCACCCATTCCAATATCAAGTCCAGAGCAGGCGCCTTTGGGTTCCCTCCTTTAGTGAATTCTTTTTGAGCGTCAAATGTATTTTTGTTAAAAAATAAAAGGCCCCTCTCTAATAGAAGGCCGCCCTCTGAAAAGGGTTGAAAAATAGAAGGCCCGGGCCTTCTAATAGAGAATATACGGTAATTCCGAATCCGCCAATTGTTTTCACAAAATCCAACAATACCATCTTTAAAAAATCATTGTTCCATAATATGCAGCCCCAGTTGTGAATTAAAAAGGGGTGAACGCTAGAAGGAAACAAACTTGAAGAGGATTGTAGAAACCAACCCTAGAATTGCAGAAAATGAAGTGCATTTGAATAAAGGTGAACATGCCGGCAAAGATCCAATTAATCAGTTGGTAGGTAAAACAGCGCCGATCGGAAAAGCACATAAAAATTTCCAGGCAGAAGAGCACAATACCGCTGCTTCCAAAACCTGGAGCAGGAGATTTGTTAGAATAAAAAATTGGAATTTGTGAAAAATATAATAAGAGCACAATAATATGCTCTCGCG
Organism: Subanguina moxae; assembly: GCA_000981365.1. Taxonomy (NCBI): domain Eukaryota; kingdom Metazoa; phylum Nematoda; class Chromadorea; order Rhabditida; family Anguinidae; genus Subanguina; species Subanguina moxae. The sequence continues at coordinate 2,436 of BBSZ01012950.1, read as the reverse complement.
GAGCCTACAACCCTCCCAGGCTTGTTAACTTACCGTAAAACCTCTAATAATACTCTAATAATACCCCCCCCCCCAATTCAAAATCGTGTTTTTGGCATTGTGTTTTTGACCCACTTTTTTCAGGTGTCTCTCAGGTAACTTACTACTTAACTTGTAGCTTATTGTCTTAGCTACAATTTGGGTGGTAAGCTGCCCGAGAGACACCTGGGAAAAGTGGGTCAAAAACACAATGCCAAAAACACGATTTTGAATTAGGGGGGGGGTATTATTAGAGGTTTTACGGTCTGATTTTTCAGGATTTGCATCATTTTTTGAATGCTGCACCTATTTGAGTGTGAATGAGGCGTTTTGTTTGAAATAAAGCGGTGAAAACCTAATATAAAATAAGAATTGTTAGGGGGGATACAAGCTGCATAAGTGCCGCCTTTGGCGTATTATAAATGCTTAAAAGATGTTTAGATGATAGTATGGAAAATGAAAATTGGGTTGAGAAGGGGCAGGTGGATAGGCTCCGGTAGTGCCGAAAAATGGAGAGTGGCCAGTTTGAAATGGTCTTTCAATACTTTTCTGCAAAATATTAATAAAACTCCTATATTCTATAGGAATTTTTGTGTTCTGAGATAATCCGGTAGGTAAAAAGACTTCAAGAATTCGAATCTGAACACAGAATTGCAAAAAGTGACTTGGTTGTTGAGATATGTTATAAATTTTTTTATTGGTTACCTCCCTACTTCAGTTCATACCTCACCAACCAAACCACTTTTTGCAATTCTGTTTCTAGATTTGGATTCCTGAGGCGTTCTTGCCTACTGGGATGCCTCAAAATGAAAAGAGTTTGTAAAATACCGTTTAAATTAAAAGTTTCAAAAATATTTAAAAAACCATCTCCAACTGGCCGTTTTTCCCCAAAAAATATGTGAGCTTTTAAAGAAGGGAAAAGAACATACATAGCGTACCCAACCGTAAATATAATGAGCCGGCTCCTTCACCCGTATGGTTTGTCTTGGGTATGTACCAACTCTTAAAAAGCCAAATGGTATTTAAAAACACTAAAAAGGCTGATTATTTACTGACAGAAACACCGCCAATCCATCGCTTTTTGTCTGCAAACCTAAGCCTGAAAACATCAACTTATACTAATTTCTTTTTATGAAAAGAAGCCAAACTTACAAGAAGTTGAACCAAGAAGGATGAACTTTGAACAGATAGCAATACAATAGAAAAACTATGCCTGCACCATACATATATGTGTAAAATAGCTAGAAAAAGTAGGCGTTTGAATGCGCGCAAAACAATTTTCGGCTAAAGTATCTTATATTGCATGTTTCCAAAAAGGTATTTTGACCACTTTTTCGAGCTTCCCCAGTCCTTATTCGGTTAGAAAACATGCTTTTAGATGCCGAACGGACATTTTTCAAAAAACTTTTTGACCAGAATTTGACTTTTTGCCTTGGTCCTGTAGGACAAACTAACCAGAAAAAAGTCAAATTTGGAAAATGTCCGTCCGCCACCTAAAAACATGTTTTCTAACCGAATAAGGAATGGGGAAGCTTGAAAAAGTGGTCAAAATACCCCTTTGGGAACATGCGATACAAGATACTCCTACCCAATTTTCTTTGGTATTTTAAAATATCCTTTGTACTGCTTTAAAATTTGTTGAACAACACAAAAGAGTTTGTTAGTAGACCAAAGAGAACACCTTCAGCGCGCATTCAAATACCGCATTTCCTCTAATAAGCCCTCTCTAAAATTCAATAGAATGTTTTTGTAGCATTGTGTTTTTAAACTACATTTTTTAGTGACTAAAGAGCATGTTATATACCAAAATGTAGCTTAGAATCTAGGCTACATTTTGATATATAGCGTGCTAAGGAGTCACCATGAAAATATAAGCTAAAAACACAATGCTACAAATATACTTTTTTGAATTTTAGAAGAGGGTTTGTTAGAGGAAAAACGGTATGCGAGATTGGCAAGCTCTGCAACGGGAACATAGGACAGTTGGGCATAATTTTCTCACAAATCTTTGATATTTTTTGAAAATTTTTGAAAAAATGTTTTTACTTAAACGTCCATATAGTTTTTCGACGTTGACTGTATATTGAGCATTGACTGTATATTGAGTGTTGACAGTATATTGAGGGCTGACTATATATTAAGGGTTGACTGTATATTGAGCATTGACTGTATATTGAGTGTTGACAGTATATTGAGGGCTGACTATATATTAAGGGTTGACTGTATATTGAGCATTGTCTGTATATTGAGGTTTGACTATATATTGAGGGTTGACTATATATTGAGGGTTGACTGTATATTGAGCATTGTCTGTACAGTCGAACCTCGTTAAACTGGCACCCCTAATTCAAAAAAATGTGTTTGTGGCATTGTGTTTTTGACCTATGTTTTGCTGGTGTCTTCTGGGCATGTTATATA
>BBSZ01012949.1:0-38286 GCA_000981365.1 Subanguina moxae | reverse complement strand
AAAAATGTGTTTGTGGCATTGTGTTTTTGACCTATGTTTTGCTGGTGTCTTCTAGGCATGTTATATACCAAAATTTAGCTTAGATTCTAGGCTACGTTTTGGTATATAACATGCCCAGAAGACACCAGCAAAACATAGGTCAAAAACACAATGCCACAAACACATTTTTTTGAATTAGGGGTGCCAGTTTAACGAGGTTCGACTGTAAAAAAATCTTATTTTGAGGCCTCACATGGAGAAAAATAGCTCAGGAATTTGAAAGAAAAAATTTCACAAAGATGCTTTCTTGCTGAGGTATGACCAAAGCAAAGAGAAACTAGGATATAAAACTGAGTTCGCGACTGGCGTTACTTACATATCAGCAACCAAGCATTATTTTGAGATCTTGTTCGGATTGCTCAGGTTTTTTTGCCCATTGGGATGCCTCAGAATAGATATATTTCTCTTAAAAAACGATTGAATTATTCTTTGCATTTTTTTCCATTACCGTAACCCAGGAAATTTTTTGGTCGTCGAAATTGGTGTTGTCGGCAATTAAAGGACTCATGAATTTCCCTTTCCAATCCCTCTTTTTGTGGCAATGGCTTTCCTTTGTTGTGTTTGCGAACGAATATTGTTCACACCTTTTCATGCTCCAATGCGGTGACCACTTTTCCAAAGAGTATTTAGAAGGAAAAAAAGCTAATAACAATTTTTATTTGCTTTTTGCATTCTAATTAGCTTTCCTTGCGCGCCTCTTAGCAGCCATTTTCTAAAAGGAAAAAAAGAATTTATAAGGGTAAAGATCCTTCTGTTTGACAACCATCGCCACAAAAAAGGTGTGAAAATAGCCACCCAAATGGAATTTATTTTCCATATTTGTCAACCAATGAGCAAACCAAAGTTTGTACCGATACATTACTTTCATGTACATTTATGCATAAAAATATGATTTTTTTGATAGCTATAATCTCTGTTTCGTCGGAAAATTCTCTTGAATCTTTCGAAGCTTTTCACATTTTTAGACTTAGCTGAAACCTTTTTCTCACACATCTAGTCTGTCTACCATAGAATAATAGCTGCATGTTGTGTTATTTTTTCTGTTATTGAACCCACCCCTCACTCCCCGTTTTGGCAGTTCCTTCAAAAATGATTTGGTCATTATTTGTTTTGTTGACCACAAAGAGGTGAATGAGCATTAAACACACACACACACTTTTGCTTCCTCCTCCAAACAGCAAAGTGAACAGACAACGAGAAAACTGAGAAAATGCAAATTTGCCCAATCCTCCAAACATATGCGATTTGCATTTGGAGTGGATGAGAGGGTGGTCAAACCTCCTGCCTTTTTTCGAAGAACACTGGACACCTTGGGGATAAAAACGATTTGTATCTTTGTTGACAAGAGATAGATAGAATTATGGATAGTTACACATAATAGATAGATGGGCTGGACATACATACTCAATTTCCTCAACCCATTTTGAATTTTATAAAAAAAAATGCTAGGTTGACAACATATCTTTTTTCTTCGATATACACGTCCAAGCTAAATTTAGACCCAATATTCGGATTCCTCTTTTAAAAAAAGAATTGAGGTAAAAAATGGTCGGACCCAAGTGTGGATCGAACTTTTTGGCATCCCTTAAATCGAGCTTCGACTTTATTTCGGTAATTTACTACACTAAACATTCGAGAAAACGTTTATAACTCTTGCTGCACTTAACCATTTTATACAATTAAGTGTGTTTGACTATCACATACTTAACTTTTTCTTATAGTTAAATGTTTGATAACCTGCTAGAATTATTATACCTGCTGACTACAGTCAACCATCTCTCAGCTAACAAGCTTGATACAGCTAATTATTTTAGAAAAAATCACTTATCTGAAGAACTAATACTTTTTTGGGGAGAAAACCCTACAAAAGAAAAGAAAGAAACTTAAAAGAATGCGCCTGTACAACGCCAAAAAAGCTATCAATTGCTCACATAATGTTGCCACTTGTAAAAATTCACATGTCTTTTCTTTTTGTTATAAATTTTCTTTAAAAAGCCGCTTTTGTGGGCGCATTAATTTAATTAATAAATGAATGAACAAATGTTGTTGAGCCTGAGAAAGAGAGCAGCATAAATCAAGGAGGGGATCATCCCCTTTACAAATTCAAGCGGAAAAACAGTCCCTTTTGCTTGAAAAAGTAATTTAACGCCTTTTTATGTGCTATTACGCTAATGCCTTCAAAGGTTATGTAGAATAATAAGAGGTATTCAAATACAAAAATTAGCCTTACCCACACAAGCATGTGCATCCTCGCCTGTGGCTCTGCAAACACAAATTATTGAAATCAAAAAAGGTATATCAAGTTACCTGGCCCATGGTCTGTCGTAGTGGAATGGCTTGCACTTTTCACTATAATTAGAAAAAGTTGCAAAACGAAGCAGTAGAAATAAGGCTCCAACCAGTCCACTCCTGCAGTGTTGTGTTTGCAGTCGCAAGAGTAACGACCAAACTTGTCAAAGATACATCTAGATCCATGTCCATTGCATTTGCATCTCCCTCCCACTGCCAATTCAGCCAGAGAGTAGAAGGAACGCTGCTTCAGAGAGTCTGATTCAGAACTTTCGAGGATGGTCGAATTCTCAGCGGACTCAACACTCACTACATTGTCGACGGCAAGAGATTCAAGAGAGGATCTGGAGTCATCAGTGGCTAGGCCGTAGAGTCCTGACTGAAAACAGAAATGAAATTACTTAGAAGAGAAGTGGAAAAAAGTAGACCTGGTCAGGACGCAGCCTGTTGAATACAATGCGAATGTCTGTGGCTGTCACCCAGTCCTAAAAATTTTTTTGATGAGCGCTGAATGGGACTGAGGAAATACTTGAAGCACTGGCGATCGCTCAAATTCATAAGACGAAGGACGACCTTCTAGAGTGGAAAAAGCTATTCGATTGGACATAGGTGACAGGACGTGCGAATCAGTGCATCTCGCTTCCTGAAATTTCGTATAAGACTAACGGCTATACGGTATTTTTGCCTTAGGAAACCAAGGAGGCTTTTCTTGGCTATTGAGTTGACTAAGCTAACCCTAATCACTTTAACTACTAAAAAAGGATGCATAGACGTTTTTTTAGAACTCCTGATCTAGTACAGGATCCTGTATATTTAATTACGTTTATATAAATATTTTTATGCTTTCTTATATTTCCTAGCTTAGTAAAACCGCCAACAAACGTTCGAGTCCATAAATCAGAGAATGTTTTCACCAAAAAAATTGAGATTAAATTAGTGTTGTTGACTTTATTGGCAGAAGAAAATCCCCAAATTTTTTTCTATTTTTGTCCAAAAAATTCTACATTACTATGACTAATGAAGAGTAGACAACAAGGAGAAGAAAAAGTTCTGGCCCTGGAGTCTCATTCGAAAGGAGAAGAAATAGTAGTTCGCAAATTAGATTAGTCATCAATGCAAAAGAAAACACTTTTTTGGCCACTCTCCATAAAACTCAATAAAAAAGTGTACAAATTTATTTTTCCAAAATCCACAAAGAACACAAAATACCTGCTCGTTGTGTCTACTAATCTCCACATTTGGCTTTTTTCCATAAATTTTGAAGCAGTCGGTGGAGAAAAACTGGAAGGGAGTCCACGTTTTGCCTCTGTTGGTGGACTTGTATACGACCAAAGAGTCTGCTAGACGACCACAGAACTGGAGGGACACATAGGTGAGCTCAAACTTCTTGCCCAGCGACAAAGTTCTGGAAAAAAGTTAGTGCCATATGTTAGTATCATAGAATGTTTGCCTTGGGGTACTAAGGCAAATATAATGTCAAACTGGGGAATTGTGGTGGGATAGGGGTCCTATACGCGCAGAAAATTGAGTAGAGAGGCTTACAAAGTGACATTGTGAGGGTAGTCAGTGGAAGGTTGCGAGATCCAACACGTGTTGTTCAGAGAATTGTTGAGGTCGGTGAGCAGAGAGGCTGGATGTGATTGTTGCCAGTTGGACGCATCACACACTTCACACTGCTCTTTGAACAGACCATTCTCGCTTTCGCCCAGCATGCAGAATCTGCAATAAAATGAATAAAGAGAGTTTGGCCTACCGCACAAAGGTAAAACTCTGGTTTGCATATGCATCCAAAGTCATTTTCGAGTGATTTATGTCTCAGGTATGAGTGTGTGCGCATCTCCAACCCATGCCTCCAAGTCCCCTAGGCCCCCCGGAGGAGGCGTAGTATAAATTTTATTTTCGAGAAAGGTCCCTGCACCAATGTCAGCAGTGTCTACACTCGCTTTCAACTCTAAAATGCTCAAAATATTAGCCAAACAAAAAAGACTATTGTTTCTACAGGAATTAATAAGGCTTATGAAGTGTTGACCACCAACCATAGTAGCTGGCTTAACACCTCTCCCACTTGCTTTGTTTCTGCAGCTGGCTTAGCAATAGTTCTGTCCAAACAAAAGTGCTCTTTGCGCCCTGTTTTGTCCTGCGCTTATAAACTCCAAACAGGCTAACAGGCTGGCCAGATAAAAAATGGTATGGCACAAATAGATTTTCTTCCCAAAAATTGCTTCGAAAGCAAAAAGGAAATTAGCCTAAAAGAAAGATCACAACCATTTTTGGTAATTTTTTGCTCTTTCTTTATATGTGTGAGTAATAATCGGGCCTTTTTTTTTCTTATTGTCTGGAGCAAAGACAAAGATTGCCGACTACCTAACGGTGGTGTTGTGGGATCAATAGTTTAACAGAATTGTCCAGTCAAATCTAATGGATATGTACACATATACATATACATCAGTCAGATCGAACAGAAAGATAGTAGCAATAAGGGGTTGAGCCCTCTTTTAGCGATTTCAAGAAGATGGCGGACTTGTTTTTGTGACTAAAACAGTAAAGTGTCTTTAGAGAAATGTACACCAAGATACAATATACCTTAGCAAGTTACTTCGACAGCTGAACGGTCTCTTTTAATCCACATAAAGAAAATGTAAATGATTTAACGAAATGTTGGCTTCAACACCTCAATACCTTGAAGAATACACCGGGGCTGTACCAACAACAGAGTCAGGTTATTATACAACAAAATTTCAGCTAAAAATTTTGGCTGTCTTTGCTCGGTAATCTTCTTCGGTAATCTTTTTTGTTCTAATTTTCAGCCTCGGATCAGCAATATTGAAGCCAATAAAACCCATCGACTAATTTTAGCATTAAATATATGAAAAGAAATATCGGCTCTATAAGCAGAATCAGAAAGCTAAATAACTTAGATCATTGCAGGGTGGTGCCTTTAGTTGTGGTAGGTTATAGCAGAAATGCCAGAATAAACAACTCCAACGGAAAATCACAAAAATTTTAATGTCTCAGTGTCCACTTAATGTCTGTTACATCGAATTGTTATTTTGGTTTTTATGAACTTTACAGCTTTAATGAAACTCTGAGTCGATCTCCATAGGATTCATTGTACCGCAGTCTATGTAAAACAAAAAATCACGAAGAAATTATTATAGTGTCTAGTAGTAGGTTTACCACCACCAATGACCGCCTTCTGGCTTTCAAAGCATGCGAAGATGGTAAAGTATATGACTGAATTTAGAAGGTGAGAACTGCAGTCATCTAGACAGGCAAGTTTCAAATTTATGAAAAAAAAAACTCGTCTTTATGCTGAAAAGCTCAACTTCTTTGCAACGAATACTCAATTTAAGTTGCATAGACCTACTCAAAAAAAGGATTAGTGCTTTTCTACCCGCTTGCACTGCTTTGTGAAACATAGATTTTGAAAAAGAAAAACTTTCAAACTTATTGATAGTTTGCAGAAAAGCTCATTCTTTGACAACAAAAAGCGCGGCACTACCGCAGCCTACAACACGAAAGGTCAAACAGAAATTTTTCAAAACCATCTTTTACAGTTTTCTAAGCAATTCTGAAAACAGTAAAAAGTTTCTCGCATTTGTAAACCTTGAACGTGGGTTATTCGATTAAAAAAGAAAGTTTAACCAAAAGTTAAGTTATGTTTTGAATACCTTTATTTCAATACAAAAAAGGCCTTTAATGCATTTATTTCTCCAGAATCTTGCTCGGATTCATCTCACAGGTAAGTCTGTGCGCGCATCTCTAACTTCAAGCCCCCGTGCCCCCGTAACGGGGGCACGGGGGCTTGAAGTTGATAGGCGCAAACCTCCATACCTGAGAGAAAAATCACTCAAGAAGCAGCTGTGGATGCATGAAAATAGCGTGCCAAAGCTTTTTTATGCGGTAGAGCTCAGTTGACAAAGCTATGTTCAAGATCTTTGTTTTTCCTAGGCGGACCCTCTTCAGAAATTGGCCCCTTACTTGTCCCTTCCCCTCCCTATACAGCCCTTTATCCTTTAAAAATGGTGAAAAAATTCTTCTTAAATGGTCAATGTACCTAGAAAACCAAGTACCTTTTTTTTGGTGGGGGGGTATATTTTTTTGGGGTGGGGTATAAAGGGGGTGTATAATATAGTAGTACCGATATTTGTCTAGATTCTATCAACCCAATAATGGATACAGAAATATGAAAATAGTCCCAATACTGACCGGTTTTCAGCTTTTCAGTTGATAATCCTTCCCCTATCCTCTCTGTCTTTGCTTTTGTCCTCAGCTCTCGCCTCAAGTAATTTTTTTTGTTTTGATTTTCAGCTTTTGGTTAAGAAACTTATGCTCTCCTCCCAGTGAATAAAACATTCTGGCATTTTATTTTGATTATAACACTGTTTGCTTAAAAGTTAGAACACTTGCTGCAAATAATTCCAATCAAAGTTTATGAAGAACCAGCAAATTGAGGTAAGGGGCATTGAATTAGCAAAAATTAGGACATTTAACGTCTATTCCTCAGTTCTTCCCCCGTATTAAACAGGTTCTTCCCTTTCTTGTTAATGTTGCTGTGAAATACTTGCTTCAATGTTTTGGCTCAACTGTTTCTCAAACTTTGAAGCGGCAATGTTGTTGTTTTACGAGCCCTCATGTTTTTACAATCCACCTTGGCAAAGGTCAATTTCTGAGCACAAACATAGAGGGTTGGGGGTATTGTTGGACGACAAATTGTTTGCTAATTGCTTAATCTTTCTTCCTTCACTAGATCAATTATAATTAATCATTTGAGATGGGACAGGACCACCGCTACACAGTTGTCCTGAGAAAAAGCAAGTGGTTGTAAAACTTGGGCAAAATGTTCAAAAAAGTATGCCTCACAAAGAATTTCCACAAGCAGTGGCCACAACGGTAGTAACCATTTCGCCACTTTTTATTTATTTTAATGAGTCTTATGTTTGAAAAATCTGAAGTCTCCAAGTGGGCAAAAAGACCTGAAGAATCCAAATCTGAAAACATAATTTCGAGAAGTATATTGCTTGTTGAGATGTGATAAAAGCCAGTTATGAACTCAGCTTTATATCCTAGTTCCTCCTGATTTTGATCACATCTCAACAACCAAGCAACTTTTGGAAGTTTTGTTTCAGATTTGGATTCCGCAAGTCTCCTTGCTTGCTAAAAGGCCTCAGAATAACGAAATTTCGGCGCTACTTGGTAATATCTCCCCCCATAATTGCTACTCGGTTGTATCCCCCACCTAATCCTAAGCCATAAAAATATTCTCAAGTAGTATATTTCATAAAAAAATAACTTTATATGTAAAAAAGCTCTAAATCACTTGAGAAATAACAAAATATGCCACCTGTCTGGTTGTTTAAGTCCACAAGTGCTGCTAGCAATCACCGGCTTGCCAAACGCAGCATTAATAAAGTCAGGCACACACCTCTGTGGCCTGCCTGTAGCATCATAACAGGGGTCATTATCCGGCTCATTTAGTGAGGAAAATTGAGAAAAATAAGCAGCTTCGCAACAGTCGAATAAGAAGAAGCTGACTAGTAGAAGAAATTGGGTGAGATCCATTTCAGCAAGTTGAATTTAAGTTGGGGTCATATGGGGTAGAAAATATATTAATGTCATCAGCTGAATTTTTTTCTCCGAAATTAAACTGATTAGGATTGTAGATTTTGAGAAGCAGTTCTTGGAGAAAGAAAAGTTTGCACCTAGGCGAGGGTATTGCTTTAATTGGTAAAGGAGTAGTACTCCTTTTCTGCACAATGGTAACAAATACGGAATGGGAGGAGAGAAGGGATGTGTTAAGTGGCTGGGCACAGGGGAATGGTGGGTAAGGGGAAATTAAAGGGGGGAGGAGCTTATTGCTTTGGACTTCAAGGAAAAGCAGCAGCTGAATAATAGGAAAAGGTGGTTGTTGATGGAAAACGTGAATTGGGACTGTATGTGAAATTGGCTGACCAACAACTTTTAAAACTCTCTTATCCCGCAAACTTGTAAACCGCTGGCCGGGCGGAGGAAAGAAAAGGGGATGCACGCCAAGCTTGTTTGCGACCCTCTCAAGAAGGTCGGATGCCAAGATGGATGAAAAAAAGGCAGCTCAGAATCCAAAACATTTTCTTTTCTTGTTCTGTATGTAATTTTCTTGTGGGTGGATGTAGTAGCAATAAAGAATCTGGATGTGTATCCACTCCTCCTGAGACTCTGCTTAAGGTCCGGAAACGAGTAGGAACGAATGTTTAACTGAAGGGATGGATTAGAGAAAAACCATTAAAATTATTTCCGAAAATTTTTTAAAGCTGCCGTTATGCTCCCGCGCAACACGAGGAGCGCAACACATTTTTGATATGTTGCGCGCAACAAAGCAGTGCGACAAAGTATTTTGTTGCGCTATCGAATCGACTACCAAATAGCATGAAGTGAACTCTGTACTTTTGTTGCGCTACGCGGTGACATGTTTTTGCGCGCAACATTTTAAAATGTGTTGTGCGCAACAATTTTCTTGCCTTTGTTGCGCGCAACACAAATGTTGTTGTGTACAACAAGTCTCGCAACAAAATTTGTTGCGCGTTGCGTGTTGCGTGGGAGTATAAAAAAAGATTCTAGACAAAACAAATTTCAATTAGCTTATAAGCTTTGATTAATATCGGGCCGAGCGGCCTTCAAAAACAAGTCTTCCCGGGAAAAAAGAATTTAGAATGCCGAAGGCCGTTGGAGAATAAAACTCATTTGTTCACACTTTTCCTTACCCATCCATAAATCCATTCATTCAGCAGCAGAAAATAACAACTCCATAAAGAAGGCCCTTTACAGCACAGCTCTCTGCGTGAAGTCTCCATTTCCTTGAGTACAAAAATGAAATTTGTCCGAAAATAAGAGAGAAGAGAAGACAAGTGTGGGAATCACCAATGCGCGGCATGTCGATGGGGGCAAATCTATTGATGAAAGTGCTTCGAGACAGACTCACGGCTTTTTAAAACGCCTAGAAATGGAATATTTAGCACTACTTGCTGTACTGAGTGGTCTAGTGATAGTCAAAAAACAGAGCAGAATCGGAACAATTTTACTCATACCATGAGAACAAAATACAACATTCAATAGTCTCGCATTACTGGAGGTCAATTCGCTGAAAGATCTTCTCGAAGGAGCTCACTGAAACACAGAGGTTAGCAGAAAAAGTCGATAGACATATGTGAGGACTTACTAATCACCGGAAAAGCGATGTCTGAATACACCATCATCGCAACACACATCAAGATGGTTGACAAAATCGCCTAGAAATGAAGTTAAGTTTCGCAACTACAATAAGGAAGAACATACTTTGAATATGTAGAGTATTGAACTCGATGCCGTAGGAGAGTAAAGAACGTGTTGGTAACAAGCTGAAAAATTGACCCGTTTAAACATGAAATCCTAACCCACAACAAGAATTCACCCAAAATCGCGAATCCAGGAGCCAAAGCGCATACGACGACGAGCAAAAGCATGAAAAGAGGCACCACATTGAATTTCAGCGTCATTCTCTAAGCTCGAAAATTCTAAAAAGATGAAATAGAAACTTCAACAAATCATAAAATGAAATAGAAACAGAAATTGGCCATCCCTCATCCAAGGCACCTTTTAAATATTGGCTTTTTCTTGCATCAGATCCGTTTTTGCATTACATTTTTTTTTACTTATTTTTGCATCATTATTTCTGCATCAGACGTGGTTTTCAAGTGGTATACTATCCAAAAGCGATTATAGCTATTTCCGGGGTGTCCGTGTCAAAATGATACAGGATTGGTTGCAAAATTGGATTTTTTACATTACAATGCCAAGCTTTACTGGTGTTTCGATTTTCCTTGAAAAGAACCTGTGCAAGTATAAGTGTTTATCAACATTCAGCCATGCACCAACCAAACCAAGTGGACGTCCACTTGGTGTGATTTTTTTTTTGCTTTCAGGTCTTCAAAACCTTTTTCCTGTACTAATTAGAGCATTCTAAAGAAGGTTTGACAGGGGTGAATCACCGTTTTGTGGGTTATTTTTCAAAAATAATTTTTTTTTACCAAAATAGAACTTTTGCTTTGCTCCACCGAGGTAAACAACCTTATATTAGGGAATTCTACCATGTTTTGGTTACTGGAGCTGGGCAAAAAATAGGCAAAAGAGATGGGCAAAAAAAAATACCCTCCGGGGGCGTAGGGGGCTTGGAGGCTTGGGGTTGAGATGCGCGCACACACATACCTGGGACATAGAAAAGTGACTCTGGAGGCATAAAATATGTATGCATACCAGAGCTTCTTTATGCAGTAGGCCCCAGTTAACAAAACTATGTTCAATTTAATACTTGGAGCAAGATATTCTGTGGAGGTGAAACAGCTGGAGTGTGCCCAAATCATTTGGAAGGAGGTAAACTAGTCGATTTACTAAAAACCAGTCACTCCATAACTACTGCAACTCTAGTACTAGTCTAGTACTAGACAAACTCTCTAAATAAAATGCCCAAATTCTGCATGAAATTGTGAAAGTGACAAGAAATTGAACTATTTACTCACGAAACGGAACATACGTTTTGGCTGTTGTTATGGAAGACCAAAAATGTATATGCGTTTTGGGTATTTCGAAGGAAAACTAGTCAATATGATAACCTGTTGGCAGAATTCATGCAACCAAATACCTAAAGTCTAATTTGTAAGAAGACAAAGAATAACAAGAAATATTTTATTCATATCATACTAAGCACATATTTGTATGAATAATGCCATCATTGTAGGTGAATTCGGCCAAAAATCTTTCCAAAACAGAGCACTAAAAATAAATAAATTAGTAAAGACTAGGGTTGGACAATGCAGGCCTGTGTTGGCCTCCGGAGGGGAGGAAAAAATTTTTGAAGCCGGAGGCGGAGGATAATTTTCTTCAAAATACAGGCTTGTTGGACAACCCAAATATTCGCCCAAAGATAAAATATCTTTGCGCCTAAGCAAAAAACGTTCCATTTGCTTACTTTATGCTTCTAACGTTTTTTTCTAGTTTGAAATAGACTTCCTCTTTAGGGCCTGTTCAATTTTTTTTAAATTTACGTGCCTTAATTATTGGTTTTAGCAAATATAGGAAAAAAAAGAGCATGGGAGCCGTCAACTTTTCCTTTCTGATGGAAACAAATTCTTCTGCAAATTTTTTGGTGCTCAGTATCGAGAAATGCAACGGACATAACTCATCGCCTTGCTATATATTTCTACGCTTTGTCTATATCCTGAACTGCAGATTTTTTTCTTAAAGGTTCAATGCAAAAAGATCGGACTGGAGGCGAGCAGAAACATCGATAAACTAGCAGGTATCAAACAAAAGACAGATGAACCTCCATCGAAAATCGCTAAAAAGACGGAATCGTCTACGCCAAGAATCGCTAACTATCTCGATCACATATCTGAGGGTAAAAAGGCCGTGGTTGGTATTCAATTAACTAGAATTTAGACAACCCTAGTAAAGACGGCATATTTAAAAAGTACTTACTCACAAACGGAAAAGAAAAATCTGAATATAGGACCACGGTGGCAAACATCATAATAGTTGAAGCGATCACCTAAAATAATGAAAAGACTACGCTGTTGGCAAAGAAACGAGAAAGAGCATACCTTGAACATATAAAAAACAGTGTTCAGACAAGTCCACTGCAAAGGAAATGTGTAGATGACATGTTGATAATAGACTAAAAACTTGTCTCATTTCAAATTACTGCTTCTGGTTAATAAACAACTAACCTAGAATAGCAATGCCGGGAACCAAAGCACAACTAAGAACGAGCATTAGCACAAGGGAAGCCAAACCAAAGCTCAATTTTGTCATGATTTATAGTTGTGTAAATAATAGGTAGAGAAACGATGTAAAAAGTTTGATCGGTAAAATTATTTGAGTAAATAATACAATGAAAGAAAAAGGCGTCAATCAATAAGCACACACGCAAATTCGTACCAGTAAATGATTAGTTGAATAGAAAAAAACATTTATCATTGTATTTAACTATTTTAGCTTTCAAGCTCTCTTCCTCCTCGTAAGGAGACTGGCAGGATGCTGGAGAAGTGCGCTTAACAAACGTTCCACCATCACTGTTTGTGCCGACGCCTCTACTCAAGCCACTGACGATGATTCATCAGCGCCCGCAATCCACTACCAAGCAGGAATGGAGGAAGTGACCATGATGGTGCCAAGGCCACTAGTGTTGCCAGCCCGGCTATAAAAGAACATAGGGAGTGCAAAGCAGCTAAGATTAACAGCGGGAATGCACAAGGATATGGATTAAATACTCATCCTTTGGATTTAGAAAGTCAGGAGCCAGAATCTTCTAATGAGTGCTGAATTCAATTTTCAGTGCTATGTTGTTGATTGTTTGTA
Source organism: Subanguina moxae (assembly GCA_000981365.1). Taxonomy (NCBI): domain Eukaryota; kingdom Metazoa; phylum Nematoda; class Chromadorea; order Rhabditida; family Anguinidae; genus Subanguina; species Subanguina moxae. The sequence goes on along the minus strand of BBSZ01012949.1, from coordinate 25,590 downwards.
TAAATCTTATAGTTAGTGAAACTCCCGTTATAAAGGCACTTCAAATGATTATTACCGTATTTACTCTATTAAGCGGGCATGCCCGCTTATTTTTCGACCTTTTCTCGTATCATAATTCAAATTTTATTGGGAAACACAATGAGATAGATCTCAAACGACTCAGGAAGAGCTGCGAATTCATTAGCTAGGGTGCCCGCCTATTAGAGGGTACCCGCTTAATAGAGTAAATACGGTATTTCAAAAACTCTTGATATAAAAGCACTCTCGTTATAAGAGCACAAACTGTCGGTACCGCAGGATGCTCTTACACCGAGAGTCAACTGTACTACTCTTTATTGTTGCTGCTCTAAATAAAAATTTACGTATCTAATAACATTTTTACTTCTAGATTTACGTATGCTTGTTTTTAATTGTTATTGGACGGGTCTGCGTTGGGAGGCAGTCTACTTTTCAAAGCGCAACAAGTAACGAAGTGAAAGCGTCATAATCTGGGTGGTTGTGCCTTTTGTAGACTTTGTTGTGCTCAAATCCGATTTGTCAATAATGAAGAAATGAAAGGACTTGCTCAATAACCTTTTTGAATTTATTTTCGTGCCACGTCAATAAAGCCATCTTTAAAATAAATATATATTAGCGTTTTGCCGTGCTTCTCCTCCTTGCTATTTAAAATAACGAAACCCTCATTAAGCTACGTACGCAATATGATGGCAGTTGATGAGAATATGCTGACGATAGAGGGTGACCCTTCTAAAATTGATTTTTATCAATAACTGCCTGTGTCTCTAGGGACTCTCTCCTAAATAACACTCTTTCATTTCATTAATCATCTTAAAAGCTGGTCCTCCTTGCACAATTTAATCGTGATGGGGTATGGGTTGAATAACCCTGTCGAATTTTATTTGCTATTGTGTAAACTTTAATCGTGAAACTGTTTCAGGAAAAGGTATAAGCTCTTTTTTCATAAGACCTTGAGATGATTCACTCAATTAATAGGCAGCTGCTGCTATTTATATTCCTTTCTTGTGTATTCGAATCAGCTGCTCGGGTTTGCAAAGAGACTGTATTAGTAAATACAGAGTCCGTTAAATTAGATCAAGAACTCAAGAGTACACTCCAATCCCATGAAAAATGGTGTTTGCTTGTTATCTTATAGAGTATCCTGATGTCAGCGTAGTTATATACATACAGAAAAATGATGGTTTTATCCTCATTGAGATGAGAACAAAAAAAAATGGATAGGTACCTGGAAATGCAAGACGAATTGTTGGGCAATTACTTGATTGGTGAAAAGGGTTCTTTGCATAAAAAAGAAATAAGAAGAGATATAACTGTGCTACTAGATAAAGAAGATTATTTTTTTGATAGCTACAGAAACATTTTTACCAAGTATGGTAATGGATTTCTGGGGATTAAAGCTGCAGCTGGTAGCTCAAAACACACAGAAGGCAAGGGCAAGGCAGTGGCAATTGAAGACTTGGAAATGAAAAGAAAGGCTAAAGAAATCGAAGAACTGGGAGAGAAAAAAAGGCGAAAAAAGAATATGAATCGGGAGTAAAGGTAGAGGCGATGGCAATTAAAAAACCACAAATAGTTACTATGAAAGTGGAGTTCTGTGATGTAACAACTAATGATCCATATAAATTAACAAATATTAGGATGTTAATTTGTATAAAAAGTGTGGATTCAAGAAAGACCCAACTAATAAGAGGAATTTGCAAAAGCTATTCGATAGGGATTCTCAACATCCAGAAGATCACGAAAAGGCAATACTATTTTTTTATTGCGCCTACTAACTCTTTTTATTTATTTGTTTCGTTTTATGCAAAAAGACTAATAGAGAATATCTTATATTTCTTATAAGGCAATTAATTGTTGCGAAAATACCAAACAACATGTTTTTATTGCCCAGTTGACAATAAAAACTGAACAAAATTCGACTCTATTTGAATTACAGTGAATCACTGAAACGGTTGAGATTGACCAGTCCACCAGAATGGCTTTGCCCACTTAGAGACCTCTGCTATGATTTTTAATCTCTGTGTGATAGAATTTAACCTTAAGGAAGCAAGGAAATGTTTCTTGTGGAATATCGGCCCATTCTTTCACCAACAAGAGCTTTCAGCGCAGCAATCGCCTTGTGTAACACAGAGCACGCTCTTCATTCCAGATACAGCCGTTTAAAATACTTAAGCAAATTGCAGTCAGGAGTAGAGGCGAGCAAAACGAATAATCGAATCAAAAACAAATAATCATGAAAAAGCTATTTTTTTCAAAGTGGAGCATTTCGAAACGAACAATAGTTTTTGAACAAGATTCGATTCGAAAGGGGATATTTGGTACCAAATGTGCACATTCGGTCCGAATGTGCACATTTGGTACCAAATATCCCGTTTCGAATCGAATATTGTTCAAAAACTATTGTTCGTTTCGAAGTCCATGTTTGAAAAGAAATTTTTTTTCGTTTTGCTCGCCTTTAGTCAGGAGAGGTGGGAGCCCATTCATCGTCTCCCTTCTTCCAGTGAGTGTCGACCTTGATGGCATCCGGAAAATTTTCATTGATCCATTTTAAAGCATAAATTTTATTTATTAAAAAATACAAACATTATACCATTCAAAAGAAGAGTAATAGGGCTTTAAAATGGTACCAAAAACATGATATTTCAAGTTTGGTATTGAGGAGAAACTTTTGCTGAAATTGTTCTTAAAAGTTTTGGAAAAGGTTCAAAAAATGTGACTCATAGAGAAATCAAACTCAGTAACCCCTCTTTGTGAATTTCTCTTAATTGACGTCAGCGAAAAAGAGGGCTTGACTCCTCTCTAATTCCACCAAGAGGATGAGGGTCCCTAAGCCAAGCTCTTCCTCTCTTTCTAGCAAATCTCCTTCTGGCTCAATTAATCAGTCTGTTCCACGTTTCTAACGCATTTCTCTCTCAGTTCTGTCTTTTCTCGTTATTTATGTGGTTGGCCAAAAGAGCGGCTCATTTCAGTGCCATTTAGTCACACAAATTTTTTAATTTATTGCCTTTGAAAATCGCATGTTGATAGGTGTGCCCAAAATTTCTGGAAAACCTATTAAAAAATCTAGTTTCACTGTCTCAATTCTTCCACCTCCCTTTTCTTTAAACCAAAACCAGGTTTTCTTCTAGACTTGCTGTCAATGCAAGCCAAATTGCCATTTAGTGCGCTATTAAGCCCTTTAATTTATGGGCTTAATGGGTATCATAAGGAAGCTACCAACAAAAAACCTCGTCAACACCCAGGCAACCAGTCTTTTTGCCTGTTGGAATTTTTCACCGCAAGCCCTATTAACAATTGGGAACATTTGTTGTTATGATGACTGAGCAATTGGCATCTGTGGGCGGCCAGCACCAGCATTTTTTATATCTCCTCTTTCATTTTTTTCTCTTTCTCTTACCTAATTGCGCTGGCTTTGAGTTCTGGAATGGCAACTTTGTGTATTTGACTTTTATATGCACTTGTTCAAGTTTTATTTTTCTCCTGTCCAACCAACAAATTATGCCCATTTAGTCAGGAAAAAGAAAAACTATCGATTTCTCTTCAACAATTAGTAGAAGAAAGGCGTTTTTCTTTCTTTTCCCTATTACATTGCTGGTTTCGTGCATACTCTTTTAGTGGTTTCAAATGTCCCACATTTTGGACTCTTTACTTGTTTCTTATGGATGCTAAAACAAAAAAGGTTAAAAATTTGAAATTTGAAATTGAAATATGCAAATGTCCTCAGAAATCCGAAGTTGAAAACAGAGTACAGTCGAACTTTGATAAACCGTCACCCTAGTTAACCCGTCACCCCATGCCTAATTTAGTTGGCCGCAAAGAAATCCTACAAATCTTGCCCTTGATAACCCGTTACCTTGATGACCTGCCACCCTGGATAACTCGTCGCTCTTTGTCCATCACCGACAAAAAAAATACCCTCATAAGCCGTTACCTTGCACATTTCGCACCATTTTTCAATTTTCTGCCGATTTTTTTTTTAATTTTAATCAATCCTCTTCTAATCAATATTTTTTTGTGTTTTTATGTGTGTCGTGTCATTTTGTTTTTTTTAGTAGGCAACGTGAAAGCAAAATGCAGTTACACTGAAAGTTAAGAAAGCAATGATCGAGGCAGCTACATCAAACAATAACAAGTCCGTTTTAGCCAAGTAGTTCGAAATCCCACGCAATGGGACTGTCGGAAGGACACGGATACAATTTTGGAGGCGATCGAAGAAGGTCTCTGTGGAAAGCGAGCTCTACTCAAGCCGGGAATGCATGATGATAGAAGAAGCGCTCGTCCTATCTATCAAAAAAGTCAGGAGTCTGAATTTTCCGGTGAGCGGTGTGCTTGTGTGGAAGTTGTTAAAATAAAGCTTTGAGTAGATAAATATGAATATTTTAACTTAACAAGGCTTACCCGTCACCCTCGATAACACGCCACCTTTCGTCAGCCCCCAGGATCGACTGTATCAACAAATTGCTTATTTTATGAGACATGTCGGGGGGGAGGGGGGGGTCACTGTTTGAAAATGACAAATTTTGGTTACATCACGGTAAAATTCTCGCGTAAAAGAGTGAGGGGTGCGATAATCTAGTAGAGTCGATTTACTTAAAAATTAACACACCAAAGACGATGTTACTCAGGTATAGGATCCGAGAGCCGGGTAGGGTCAAATTGTCCCACCACATTTGATACCTTTGAAGAGGTGAAACCTGTTAGAAAATTTTGCCACAAAAGTACAATAAGGTCGGAGAATCTCTTACTGTGGCATTTTTCGTGTGAGAATCAACTCTCACTGGCTGGAAGGAGGATTGCCACTGAAAATATGGTGGTCAATCAGAAAGAAAATTTGGCCAGTCTTGCGCTAGCTTTTCGTATGCAAAATTTTTATTCAACTAATGAATCGCAAGCATTCCACATCTTTAATAGTTTGTTTATGTAAAAGTCTCTGCCACCAAAAAGGTATGCTTCGACGTATTATTATGTTGGAAAAATCTGCGAGTTTATGACATTTTCAAAAATCCTCTTGTTCTACTCTATGGTTTTAAAAAAATCGAGTTTTTTTTTGGCTCAATACTTTTACAATGGCTAGTATACCAAGAAGACATTACAATAAGTCCAAAATAACCTGGCATTCCAAAGGACCAGACTCGCAGTGCCGAATTATTGATCTCTGTTTTCGATAAAACCACTTCTCGGGACCTTCTTTGGGGTGTTGAGTTATCAAGGGTGTCGGACTGCAGTAAAAATCATGTTTCTGGGCTGGTACAAGAGATTTTCCATCGTTTTGTATGAGTATACTCATTTTTTTGAGAACTTTTTTATTCTGAGGCATCGTCATATTCAAAATTCCGGCAGGAATTCGAATCTGAAAGAAAAATTTTAGAATTTGGCTTGTTTACCGAGAGCTTCCCTCTTCACACAATTAAAGGAATTATTTTCAATTGAACCTTCAAAATTGAACCTTCAAAATTTGGTCTATTAGCTGTCGGTTGCATGCGTTTGTGTAATTTTTTTGCTCTCAACTTACATGCATGCTGACTATTTTACAGCTTCTCTCCATTTAACTTATTTAGTAAAAGCACAAGGAAGAGGAGGACCAGGAGCAGCAAGTGGCTAGAGTCCTGCCTTCCACTAAACAAATAATTCAATGAACAGGAGAAAAGCAGCCAATACTAAATGCTCTGCTGCCTACTCCTGAAAAAAGTCTCACGCATTTAAAGCAAACTTTGCAATCTTAGTTCTCGTCTTTTAGTAATTATTATTAGCCAACAAGAAAAAGAGGTGCGCAACCGACAGCCACAGGCTGAAGTTTTCTTCCTTTCAACACCCTGCTATTCCTACCAGGCAACAACTCATTCTAGCTATCTTCTCCTTGTCTTTTTTGTTTATGGGCGAATACTTTGGTTTCTCTCGCTCTCTCTATCCCGGCTATTTTTGAGATGAGGGGATGTTGGTTAGAGAGGAGCGAGAAATTTTCCCGCGGCACTACTTTTGATGGGAATCATTTGTGGTTGGCTTTGTTGTAGCTGGATAATTTTATATTAGTTAAGTGACTTATCATATTTTTGCTCTCTTTTATTCATGTTTCCTTTCCGTTGTGGCTACAAAGTGGATTAAAGCTGGTGAATTAGCTTTGCGAAGAAAATGATTTTGATGTCACAAAAAATTGTCTCAAAATTCAATTCCGTATTTTCACACTAATCAAATAGAACCATTCCCCAAGTTTCAGTATTAAGAATCACAAAAAAACGGGTAAAGAAAAGAAACGCCACATCATTAGAGCTAAAATGCAAAAGTGTCAATGAAAAAATGTCCAAAATTGATGGATCACAAGTCTACAACCCTACTTATGAAGCCCACTGTCAAAATTTGACCTGAATAAGTAAAGCCATAGGATACAATTGCTGGTTTTCGAGGGTACCATTTACATCCCTAAACGTACCGTCTAAAAGTATCTAGCGGTGCGAGTTGCTGATAATCGCTTATTTGCTCGTAAGGCTAGTGTTTCCTCGACCCATTTTTGGAATTTGTTCCTCTTCTTTACGCCCATGTGTCATGTTTCGTTCACCCGGCTCACAAATTGGAATGCGCACGGGACGCTTTCTCTTGTGTCTATCAATAATCACTTTTGAATCTTTGAAAACTCTTTACATAAGCGCAAAGGAGTATACTGATTAACAAGAGTGTGTGCTGCAGGCATTCAAATTTGGACGATTTTCATCGTCGTCAACGGCTATGGTCCCTTCATTTTCGTAGTTGTTCTCCACGGATTAATTATTTACAGTTGGCTTCTTTAGGCTAACTATTCTTAGTCAATAGTTTTAAACTAACTATTAATAGTCAACTTTTTTTAACTAACTATTCACATTGGCTTCTTTAAGTTAACTATTCATAGTCAACTTCTTTAAGCTAACTATTCATATTTAACTCTCTCGAGCTTACTATTCACAGTTAATTCACACAGTTGATTATTTACAGAAAACTTCCAGGAGTTGGCTGTTTACCAATGGTAAATTACCATTGATTTTTTTTAGTTTCATGTCGCTTTAGCCGTCTAAAGGACAAAAGCTTTGACACCAAAGCAATGCTATTTGCACTGCTTTATTTACTAGATATAGGCAAAAAGAGTCTCCAAGTGCATATCTTTCTCAAGATTCTTGTTTAGGTTAATCCACAGATAATTCTGTATGCGCATATCCAGTTCGGAGGCTCTTGTTGCTATTTGTTAATCATTTGAAAACTAGCTCTGCATGCAAAAAACAACATGGATGCCAGAGTGTTTTTGTGCGACACTTCCCAGTAATCAAAAACACGTGCAGAGTGTATTACACTGGGAAGTGATATAATACGCTAAGTAAAAAATCGCTCTAGCGTCACCTCTATTTTCCATCACAATCTCCATCGTATTATATGTGAAGGCTAGTTATTAATTAGACGCTCATTATGAAGACTTTCATAGGATGTGACTACATCGATATCAACTTACCAAATTGGGGGCTTTGCTTTGGAAGAAGCAAAACCTAACTAATGTGACATTACCTGTCAAATAAATGGTTAGAGGGAGTTGATTAATTCTGTGAAAATAGGTTTTCCAAATTCACCTTGCAAAAATGTAATGACCTTTTAAAAGTTCTAAGAAAACACCCTATTTTTTATTCCATCCTTTTTTATATAGAGTCCTAGCATTTAATGTCTCATTTGAAAGCTTAACTTATAGAAAATCTAACAAAATTACTCGTACCAAAAGCCCTTTTAAAAACATTTATTGACTGATAAATGCTTATTTTGCCTCTGTGACTGACTGGTTAATAATTCGGCGACTTTTAAAAGAGGGTAAAAGAACGTTTCATGGCATTTTTTCACTTTTTTCTATGCAATTATCTTTCTTTGAAAAGACTTTTTTCCTAAGACACTGCAGCTTTCCTCTTCTTTCTTAGATATTTTTTCGAATTCATCTGGTAAGCGAAAATGTTTTTAAGAACTGGAATCTGAAAACAGAAACAGTGCAAATATATCAAAATGTGTACAAACATTTATTGCAAAAACAATTTTTCCCAAAGATGCGGGGTTAGGGTAAAGTTCAAAAACCATATCTGACCGGCCATACACCATTTTTCTCACACTCTGAGGTCAAAGCAAAGCCCTCCCACATTTAAATTTACACACTTTCCTAAAATTTGAGCCCGACAGAAGTTAGCGTGTTCTTCCAGTTTTGTCTAATGACTGACATTTAGCTTGTGTGATGAAATTTTATGTTTGTGTAAAAATGAGATAGAAACTCAATTTCTTATTGCCGTGTAACTGCTAATTGTAATTTCGAATATTTGTGTTATGGGAGTTAGAGAACGCTTTCATTTTTCATCCCTTATTATCGTTATTATTTGGTCTCTTATGTGTTTTTACAACATTTTGTATTATTGTTTTTAAGATGTGTCCCAGTCTGGTCTGCCTGCACAAAATTTCCTATCGAAAGAAAACTTGTTGTAGTCGATGTTCACTAACCAGATGTTAAAGGCGTCAAGGCAATAGGACATAGTTGTTTACTGGGGTCCACCGCATAAAGAAGCTCTGGTGTGCATATTTTGCCTTCCACAGTATGATCACGGGTGACTTTTGTCTTGTGTGTGCGTATCTCTAACCCTCCAAGCCCTGGCGCTTATTAGAGATGCGCACACAGACCTAATCTGAGCAATACTTTTGGAAAATACTGCATTCAAGGGCTAATTTTGCACAGTTGGAGTAAAAGATGATAAATGGAGTTTCCGGGTAACCCTTTAGAAGTAGGTTTTTCTTGCGGAACCTTGGCAAAATGTCGACTTTAGTCAAATTTTAAACGGAAGAAGAGCTGTAGCCGGTACCCAGCCATTTTTGTGAAATTGCTTTTCTTTATCTTTCTCATTTTCCGTGCTATTAAGTTCAATTTTGGGCGTCTTGTTTGTTGTGTAAGAAGGAAGGGGTGGGAATAAGATAAATTAGAATCTCTTGGGACAACCTAATTGAATGACTTGCTAGCCCCTCTTCGCCATCCCTACATTTTTGGATAAGGCAGATAAAGCACGATAAGGCAGCCTTTGAAACAGCCTACTTTTACCCATGCATTTGTGGGTAGCAGCAGCCTGATGAACAACGATAAAGCTGGCTATGGCTTGCTTATGTCAGTAATTCACTCAAAAAAGTGGAAGGAACCTATCAGATATGCCTATCACTCACCCACCAATTTCCTCTGCTGAAACACCCTTTTGCTTATATTTTCTCTTCCATATTTTTGTTGAGTGATTTAAAATTATGTATTGTCTGACTGCTGGAACCAATCGGCTTGTTTGCTTTGCTGATTAAGTCGACAAAGAAAGCATCTACCTTTCGTTTTGTTGACTTGAAATTGAAGATCTTTTGTGCAAAATATTGCGCACTCATTGCTTTTGCTTTTCGATTGACAAACTTCTTCCTATGAAGACCTTCAAAATGGTCTGGTCTTCCAACTCTTTATACCCTAATTTGTCATGGGCTGTATTGTTTAGAGGGAGGTATGAGTGATCAATGACCACTGGTCATACTTTACCCTTCTGGCAAGAAACTCTGTCATACATGCCATTTTTATGCATACATAGCTTACTCTTGAGTAATTTACGTCATAAGTATGCTTGTGTCCGCATCTCAACTCCAAGCTGCCAAAGCACCTGTCGCTACCATAAGAACCGATAAAAGCTTGATAGTAAAAGATGCGTGCACACACATAACGGCGAGATAAATTCGAGCAATAGTCTCGAGAAACAAGGTCTACATTTTGTTGCCGAGGTCTTTTTTACTTGCCCGAATTGAAATCCCCCGTCAAATTAATCATTTATCCCGTCAAAATTTTTAAAAACTTGATTATCTCGGCTGTTTTACAGCAAGTTTTTCTATTTTTTTTTTCAGTTTGCAGCCCTGGATCTGTTTCTTCTAATACAGTGTCAATTGACTCAATGTTGCTGAAAAATACCTTACCTGAATGATCCTTTGCTGCATTCAAATATCTTTTTTGACAACCACTCTGTGACAAAATCATTATGAAATTCCAATCGAAAACTGATTAATGTTTGTTTTGTAGACTCCAAAAGTGACACATTTCTCTTTCTCCCACAATCTCGAGACTATGTTAACGTGGGAAAAAAAGAGTGGAAAGTCGGTGAATGTCTTAGAAAACGTGAATATATTATTAAAAACATTTGTTGTATGTAAGAGGCCTTGGTGCAAATCCGCTTCTTTGACTATTAATAGTTAACTAGTTTGTTTGAGTGTGTCTCTAAAGCTTTTTTTATCTTGAATAAGCACATTTTTTTTATACTTCAAAAGAAGCACAACACCACACTTTTCAGCACATTGCCATTTATTAAAAGCTTTTTAATGCGTTAAAAACGACAAAAAAGCTGTTCTACATACTTTTATGTCGCAGAAAGTCGGTTTTTGGAAAGCGCACATACACACTAGATAAAATTTTTTTCAGATATCTGAGAAAAAAAGAACTGTGAATTTATTTCTTCTCTCTTATTACAGCTGACAAGTCCACAAATATTTTTGTGAGAGACATACATTCTATACTTGATTGACTGGCAGCAATATGGCACACTGATGCTCTCAGCTAGTTGGCTGTTTTGATGCACAAGTGCAATGGGCTGTCTCCTCGCCAAGATTTTTGATCCTGCTTTGCCGGACATCAGTGTGCGCAATTACTGGCATGTCAGTGGAGTGATTCTTGGTGGGTGCTGGTTTGCTCATTGGCTCTCTAGTTGAACTTTTTTTTGTTGTTTTAGATGCAACGGGTGGGGGCAGTTCTCAATCAAAGTCGCGTTCCAGGACTGGCTCAGCAAGTCTGGAGGTGAACTCCCCTGTGGCACCAACCAACAATTCGAGAGAAAATGCAAGGAGCAGAAATGGCTCTATTACTCTGGCAAAAATTGGTGCAATCCAGGTTGGATGTAGAGGATACCTTTCCTAATAAACCCCAATCCCTTGATTCAAAATCGTGTTCTTGGCATTGTGTTTTTGATCTAAATTTTGTTGGTGACTCCGAGGCATGTTACATACCAAAAGGTAGCCTTGATCAGTGTTTTCAAAACTCACAGTCGCATTTCACACTCACACTAAACTCAGACTTGATGTGGGTGTGAGTTTAGGTGTGAGTGTGAGTTTATGTTCGAGGTGAGATGTGAGCCTCACAGTGAGGTGATGTGAGAGTGAGTTTCACATTCATAGTGTGAGTTTCTGCCATTGTCTGAGTTATCTATTCGGATTAAAATGTAAACTTGTTATCACATTTATTGCATTTTTTAGTTTTTTACAACGCCTTTTATTAGTCCTCATCTGTTTATGTGTACAAGATTTCAGATGTCTTCATTTAATTTACAAGGATCTGGGAGCTCTGGAGCAAAGAAGCCTCGTCGAGATGAAATATTGCTGAAGTATGAGAAAGAGAGAGATTCTTCTGGTGAAATAAAGTAGAAGTATAGTGAATGTTCCGAGGTAAGTTTTTTAAATCGGTAGTTGTGTGCACGGCTTAAAAAAATATTGTAGCATTTATCGAATCACAAAACGTCGGTTTCTCGCCATTGGGATTTTGAAGCACAAAGAAAAGCAGCAGCCAGCTAAGAAGATTGGATCAAAAATTTTTGAAGATGAAGTCGACTCGAAGATTGTATACACCAACACCCCATTTTCACAAGGTGATACATACTTAATTGATTTAGAAATTCACGGATGCAAAAGGCCTTTGTGAATGTGCTCTCTGTCCCTTGCATGTCGATAAATTGGATGCTTCATCTATTGGTACGAAAACTTTTCCGTGAGATGAATTCAGAGATCGATTTTTTTTATTGGTATAGCTTGTCCCTATGATGCTTTTTAGTTTCCGAGCAGCTTTAATACGATGAAAAACATGCTAACAAATCAGCTTGACCGAGTGGAAGGAGTTTTAAAAGCTAATCTGATGAAAATTCCACAGCGATTCTCATTGTCTTGTGATGTCTGCTCTGATAAAGGTTTGAACAGTGCTTATCTTATCTAGGTAAGAAAAATAAGCTCATTGAATCGTTTAATAAGATTTTCTTGCTTTTAGGGGTAACTTTACGTTATTATGATGAATTTGCTTTACTGTAGCGTGTCTTTCTGGGTCTTTACAGTTTGTGCTCTCCTCATACAGGGGATTCAATGCGACTACAGACAGAAAAAATTTCGGAAAAGTACAGAATTCTACTGCGCAGAGTCTTCAAAATAATCACAGATGGAGGGAGCAACATGGTTAAGGGTTTCCAAGATATGGTTTCAGGTAGGAACATGCGATCGTCCACCTGCACTTTTCTTCTCATTTTAGTTAATATGTGCCTTCAGTGGCTCTCAGAACAAGAAGAATGTGAAAATAATGATGAAGACGAGCAAGTTAATGAAGGCGATGCCACGATTTTAAGATTTCAAAAAAATCTCAAGATTCAAGTTAAGTAAGTTTTATAGATCAAAATTTTCTTTTAGTAACACTTTATTTAGATCTGCATTCCCTTTGCAAATGGGGTCTTTTGCACACGCACTGCAGCTTGTTATCATTACCATGTTCAAGGGCTGCGTTAGATCTCAAGCGGGCTACTCTACTCTTTGTTATCTTATCGGGAAATTTCAACATTCAATCAGTGCAAAAGAGGTGTCTTTGACCTTCTCTTTTATTTATCGGCAAATTAACTTTAGAAGATTCAAAAATTCTTGTAAGGAGAAGCTACTTTCTCCTTCCAAAACCCGCTGGGCATATCAAATAGTAGTTCTCAAGCGCTTTTTGGAGCTAAGAATTCGTTTCGGAAGTCGCGCAACAATGAAAATGGGAATATCCTACTGAATCAGAAATTAAAGTATGTTGAAAAAATTAGTGGTTTACTTTAAAGCTCTTTCCAGCTTCTTACCGGTGTTTTCAACATGATGAAATTTTTTCGACTTTCAACGTACTATGCAAAATTCAATCTGAAAAGAATTTCTCGATTTCAAGATCTTTATGGCTATTTGGAGGCAATATACAAGTCTCTAACCAAATTTCAGTTAGGATTTTCGTAGATTATTTTTCGTTCTTACTGTACTAGGTATGTTTAGGACAATAGCTCTTCGCCGAAAATCATAGAAATTAAGCTTAAAGATTTACTCGACACTTGTTTCAGTTGGATGATTAAAAATGACTCTACAAAGTTTGATCTAGTTTTTTCCGTGGCGACTGCGCTCTATCCGAATATAGCAAATATTTTGAGTGCAGGTGATTACAAGGTTGCTGTTAGCGAAATTCAAAATTTAGTAGGTCTCTTTTTATGATTATTGTAATTTTTGGCTGTTATTACGAAAGACTTTGAAGTCAATCTTCGTCAGGTAGAAAACTTTTCGCGATGCCAGCTAAACTCTAAATTAGATCAATTATTAGGAGAAGTTGTGGCTAAAAACAAAAATGCTTAACATCTTAGATCTGCCATTCCACGAAATTTTATTGTTAGTCGAAATGTTGAACCGTGTGCATAGTGCAAATGCATCTGATCGTGATTCTATTGATGCCTTGAAAATTTTCACATCGTTTCTTGATTCAGTAAGTAAAAGTTTTTAGAGAAATTTAAAAAGCATTTATGCTTTGAGAAGCCAGTCCAATTGCGATTTTTGCGCTAGAAGTTCTTTTGATTCCGGCTACAAGTGCACAAATAAAGCGTATATATTTCCAGGCAGGAATGGCAACAGCAGCGCACAAAAGTAGAGCATTTTTTGATTTGTTGAATACTCAATCAGTTATTTATTGCAATAGATTTTGTGAAATTGTCCGATGTGGTTTTGAAATGGTGGTGGTTGAATAAGTGATAAACTTGTATTTACAAAGGAAAAATAAAAATAAGGGGGGAGGGGGTGCGGATTGCTGCAAATAGAATCGATTATATATTTTTTCTTCCGAGTAGAATCAACATTAAAAAAAAAGCCAGTCGGTTGCCAAGTTTTCAAATTTGACAGTTTGATATTTTGGGCAAGAAAGCTACGAGTTTTCAGTCACCCATTTTGCTCTAGATTAAATTTAAGTTTGATGACTCTAGCTTTGATCCGAGTGAAATAAAAGCCTGGTCTATCTTGTTTCTAACACCATAGCTCACTAGAATCAAAAGTTACAGAATTTAGTGTCATCAAAAAATATCTTACCATTTTTAGAAAAGGCCGGCAGGAATTTTGTATGGTTAGTTAGTTTTGATTTCTTCAGTGGAGAAAACGCTATAACTAATTTTTCCCTTTTAGTGTACAACGGCAGAGTGATATATCAGAGCAGCAGGTGTAGCTGTTCTCGAAATGCCAAGCCTTTGCAGCTAGAAATGTGTGATATACAGGTATGCCAACGATCTGAAACATTGAACATTAAACTAACTTGGGTGTTCCAGGATGTAAATTGTCGCAATGTCTTCACTTCTCAGAAGGTTAATGTTAACTTAACATTGTTAAGTCTACTGCATTACACATCCTGCCATCCCCCCAAACTGACTAAAGTTAAAAGCGTGTATTTTGGAGAGAGTATAATGCAGTAGCACCTCAATATTTTCTTTTAGCATAAACTTGTAAAAAGCCTATGTGTTTAGGGTGTTCACCCAGGTAGTGTGGTGGATATCACTATTTCTTCTGGAACTCGAGGGTCTGCACCACTGCATGTAGGATTCTTCACTAATCAGGCTGAAGAGGTACAACCTTCTTCGTATCTAATATCATGGATCATTTTCTGCCTTACGTATTTATTTAAAAACTTGCGTGAAAGTCATTGATGGGTTTCATGACTTTCGAAAATACTAATTAATGAGACTCCCAAGAACTTATACAATAGTCATGGTTTTTTTTTCAGCCAGCTTGCATAATTAAGAGCTCACGAGTCTAAAAGTTACAAGGTACTGATCAGCGCGACTTAAAAGACATCCCTCATAACCCCGACTAATTTTTTCTGTCTAAGTATTCTTATAGTAAAAACACTCAATTAATTTCATTACCTGACAATTTTGTAAGCAGTGAAACCTGTTCATTGTTTTTACTGCAGCAAAAAAGTTAAACCTCGCTATAATATACCCTCTGAAACCGGGTGTAGAGGTATAGCAAGATTTTACTGTATTAGGGGTATACTGTAGCGAGCATACACAGGATTGACGGCCAGCCAAATTGATTTCTATGGTATATTGTAGTGAAGGGTATACTATAGTGGGGGTATACTATATCGAAGTTTCACTGTACCTATTTATAGAAATGTCGGCAGACTATTAAAATATAAGATTGACTGTTGTTGATCACTCACTAAAAATTTTCAGGTGAGCAGGGCGCTCTCAGATACATGTGTGAAGCACAGGCAAAAGCCGAAGATCTTTCAGTTCAATTCGGTAGATGTGGACGGTGTGGAGATCGACTTGCCCTAATCATTTGTGATGCCTGAAAGCTACACGGAGCCTGTTCTACTCTCTAACTTGTTGTTATGATTAATTTGTTTTTGCTAACTGACAATTAATAAAATATCAGCTCAAAGATTGTTAACTCGTTAAACAAATACTTCTAGGTTTGGATTGTTGGAGAAATAACCCTTGAAGTTTGCGAAATTACAATGTTTTTCAAAAAGCGTTCAATACATTTTGTAGAGGAGGAAAAGAAGGTCTACGACCTTTCAACGAATCTTTAATTAAATTGGTAACGGCAATAAATCCTTATTTCATCTCTAGCCCTGGTCTTGGTCTTAAGTCTCTCGACTTATCTTAAACCTTAGCATATTTTTTAAGCGTAGCACATTTATTTTTAATTTTTAAGCTTTAAGCTCTTTAAACATAACCAAAGTAAAAGAGAGAAAGTAAACAAAGATAGTTGCAGTCAGTCAAAAAACTTCTCTATTTCAGCGGTTTTAATTAATCAGCTTTTCTAATTTCATGCATGTAATTCTAAATCTTCTCTCTTCAATGAGGTCTCAATTGACTAGATATTGTTTCAAAAAGCTGGAGAAAAAAATATTTCAATGAAGCAGAGGTATTTAATTTTAAAGATTTCTTTTTCCAAATTTTTCCAACGACATCTAGTCAGCTGATACCTCCTCGAAAAGAGGAGATCCAGGGCCACACTGAAAGAATTTTAAAATTTTTCATTGAAGACTGCTAATATATAGCTTCATGAAGATCCCTCAAAAACACCAAAATTATGTTTTGCTACTACTGTATTAACGTCCAATGGGTTGCAGAAAAAACTGTCTTAACCGCAAATGACGGGCTCAAAACGACTCGCTTTATCGTTTTTAGGACATTAAAATAGGAATGGGGAATGGTACACATATTTTGTGGCAGTTACATTTTGAGGGTGGGGGAGTATAATATAGTAGAGTCGATTTTTTTAAAGGTTTTAATAAGTGTAACGCAAAAAAAGTCCAAAAAGAATTGGAAAGACTATTTCAATACAAAACAATTTGCTTTGATCTGTTGATTTATAGGATCAGCTCTAGGATCAGCTTTAGTATCTAGTTCTCCTACTAATGCTACAAAGCTAATGCTAACACCATTATTTTTACTACCCCTGAATTTAACTCTCTTTTCCTCCGTCGCTCTTCTACACAT
The DNA here is from genome assembly GCA_000981365.1 of Subanguina moxae. Lineage (NCBI taxonomy): Eukaryota > Metazoa > Nematoda > Chromadorea > Rhabditida > Anguinidae > Subanguina > Subanguina moxae. The sequence goes on along the minus strand of BBSZ01012949.1, from coordinate 8,995 downwards.
CGATTGGCAATTATTGGAGTTGCGCAGGCAACAACTCTTCTCCCCCCGATCATATCAAAAAGGGCAGCATAAAACTGGAACAGAGTCACAAGGACCTCTTAAATTTATTGCTCAACTCTTGCCTTCTGTGTGATCCCCATTTGCGCGAGAAGTAATTTATCTTGAAAAACACGTTAGAACGTGTTTGCAATAATTTCACCATGAAGTACTCTTGAGTTACGTGCTGATTATGAACAGCAAGGATATGTCATTTCTCGCGAGAATTCTTAGATGGAATTCACTAGTACAAGCCCATTAATTAATTTTTCTAATTTTACATATGTACTATAAAACCAAAGTGGGACATGGGGGTCATCTCATGGAGTTTATGTAAAGTGAAGTTGGAGTGAAGTGAAGTTAAAAAGTTGGAGAAATATCAATAAAATCATAATTACCCAGTTTTTTTTTTTATCATTTTGATATATTTATTCGATCAAAACATATAATTGAATACATTTTATCAACAAATACAGTCGAACATCGATTTAATGGTCTCCTTTTTTTGGAAAAATGGGGGCTGTTAAATTGAGGTTTGACTGAATGTCAAAATTTGGACGCTACTCGGTTATTATGCGTCTCTGTCATATATACATTACTCGGTTTTCACCCCCTTACGGGGCGACGGAGAGGGTAAACATACCTGAGACAGAAATTACTGGAGAATAGCTCTGGATGCATAAAAATAGCATGCATACCAGAGTTTTCTTATGCGGTAGGTCTCTGTAAGGGAAACTATGATCAAGATCCTCTTTTCCTAAGTGAGCCCTCCTTACAAAGTAGTCCTATTCTTTGTCTTTCCCCTCCCAATACAGCCCTCAAACCTTTTAAAATAGTTGTTTGTTTGTTCTTTTTTTTTTGGGGGGGGGGGTTAACTGATTATTTCTGAAGATTGAGGGGGTGATTATAACCGAGTATTGCCAAAATTTGCATCTTTTGAGTTAGGATTCATCAATTCCAGAGTAAAGTTGTGCTTGATGAATATTATTTAAGATATTCCTTAAGCAGCCAAAAAGAGCTACTTACTAAAACCTCGGAATTCCAGAACTTCATTTAACAACCCTATTTTTGACCCATGTTTGGCAGGCGCCGTAAAAATTTCGTTTGGCATTTGAGGGCTACAAAGTCTTGTTATCTTCTCTATTTTTGGTGTCATCCTATTCTTCAAGATTACTTAAGAAGCAAGAAAACTTCAGACCAAAAACATACAAGTCTCTTTTCTTTGTATTCACCTTTTCACAATTGGCAGAACAAAAAGATTTTGGCTTTTCCAGCTACTCTGGCTGGTTTCAATGGATTATGGAATCAATATTTAGGTTCCTCTACTTTTCCAAGTATTTGCTAAGGCCAGCTTTGTTTGGGTAGCCGAGTAGCTGATTTTTTTCTTTCGACTTGCTTGCTTTCCATAATAGATTAGGCGGATTGGAGAGGGGATGTGGTTGTGGGGTAAATAGGGCAATTATAGTTCTTTAGCGAGGCAGCAACACCCTTGCCAATACATGGGAGCATCCATTTCAAACACAACAAATGCATTAGTTAGTTAATTCACCGGCAGTGCTAGATAATTGGCGGATGTGATTGGCCTTGCCCTTTGTTGGGCTTGTGAAATGGATGGGGAAGCGCTACTGATCTCTAGATTGGTACTGGACATGAATCCTTCTGCTATTTTTCGCTTGAAAATGGACACTTTTTATTTTAAAAGAGGTTACTAGAACTTTCATTGCACAAAAGTTCTGTGACACACAGTCGATGGAACTTTTCCCCAAAGAACGTTGTTCAGGCGAGTCTGTACCCGCATCTCCTTTTGAGCCTTCTGCACTCCTTTCGTAGGCACAAAGGCTTAGGATTGAGATGCGCGTACACACATACCTGAGACTTTTTTTGGCTTTTATAAGGTATGCAGGTACAAACAAACCTGGGTCACCTTGTCTGCGGGCAAACACCTTCTTGAGGCAGTTTTTTGCAAGAATGAACAAAAAAGTAGTTTATTAATATTAACGAGGATGCGGCAACGATTTAATAAGTTTTATCAAATCATTTATAGGAATTTTTGACCATTTTTCAGCGAAGACCTTGAACGAATCCGCCGCCTTGGCAAGACTGCAGACATGAATTCTTCTGTCTAGCACTTCCTACAGATGCTCGATAGATCGAATACGGCCACTCGAGCACGGTCTTGACAGTCTTCTTCGGGTTATTCTTCATTATTTGGGAGATAATTTGATCAACTGTTTCGGTCTATTTAAGAGGCCGCCCACTTCTTGGAAAATTCTTGACTGAATTTAACTCATGAAAGCGGGGGGAGGGGTAGCACCAATGTTTGTTTGATATACACGGTATAGGCTATATTTTGTTGCTTATTTTCTTTTTATAGTTTGTTTGTACACATTTTTTTGTATATATTTACTCTGATACATGTATCTTGATATATTGGACATAAAATGTATTGTAATTACGTTTGGCGAAGTCAGAGAATATGTAACGAGAGCAGGTCTTTTATGCCATTGTAAGTCAAAGCCGTTGGTTTTAATTTGGTTGTGGCATAAATTAGCCTAATTGTGTTTGACTAAAAAAAGTAACAATACTGGCAGCAATGCTTCATGTCCACTAGTATTACGTTAATTGAGCCTAAAACAAGGCCTGCTCAAAAAAAATCTTCTCCTACTTCTGCTGTCCACCAGCAGGCCACACAACAGAGCTCAAGAGGCATGGCACAAATCATTCTTCTCATCCTCTTCGTTCTCATCAAATCCCATTAAAAAGGGTTTTGCATGCAGACTTTTTGCTTAGACACACTAGAAGTGTCGCCCATTCCCTGGAGGATTGCCGTAAAAAGAGGGGTGCATTACTTTGGGAAACCCACCGACTTGTTGCTTCCTCTTTACAATTATTCTTAAAATGCATTGATTTGACCACTTGTAGTGAAAACCATCAAATTGGTTTAAGTGGATTACACTTATTTTAACTAGTTTTCTTTAGAATTGCAGTAAGGACGGTCGGTGATTGTAGTCTGCAAAGGGTGGCTATTTATGCCGCAAAACAGATTTGAGCCAGTTGTCTCAACTGATGCTATTTTCTGTTGCCTCTGTTCCTATTGACTCCTGGATTGGAGTTGGAGAAACCCGTTGCAGGAGACAGGGCATTAAGTTGGGCAGCCTGCTTCGGACGTGCTTGGCTTCGATATTCTATTTGGCGTACTTGAACGTGCCGATTACTTCGGCAACCACTTCTACCTCTTCCAAGGCATTGTTGCAGTTTGAGTGCTCTGATACGGGTTAGTTTGGCCAGAGTGCCTTAGTGGCTATGGCCCAAAAAGCAGTTTTGACCACTTTTTTCGATGTTTTAAGCACGTAAAACGTGCAAAAAACATGTTTTCAGGGCCGGGCCGATCAAAAAAATGTGGTTTGCCTCTAAAAGTTTTTTGAGGTTTTACCTTGGGGGACCAAGGTAAACTATAGTTTTTAAGATATTCTTACTTGTTTTTATCACTGGAACTGGGCAGAAAGAGTCTCTGAGTGCATATATTTTCAACAGCATTACTCGGATTCATCTCTAAGGTAAGCGAGTGCGCGCATCTTTTTCTCTGCGGCCCCTTCAGGGGCGCAGGGGGCGTGCGGGTTGAGATGCGCACACTCACATATCTTAGAGACCAATCACTCGAAAACAACTTTGAATGCATATAAACAATGTGCAAACCAGAGTTTCTTTATGCAGTAGGCTCTATTTAACAAAACTATGTTCAAATCCCATCTTTTTTTTGGTATTAAGTACCTCAAAACCTCAAAAAAATTTTTTAGAGGCATACCACATTTTTTGGTATACTCGGCCCTGAAAATTTTCTGCACTTTTTACGTGCTAAAACATCGAAAAAAGTGGTTAAAACTGCTTTTTGGGCCATAGCCATATATGGCACTTTAGCCGTTAGTTTTTCTATAAGGAGTTTGAGAAATGAACATACCGTGACTTGCATTAAGAAAGAGAGGCTGATTGTTTTAGAGAGAATATACCCTGTTTTATATGAGCTATTTCAGGTTATTTAATCGCCGACTCCTCTGGGGCGGCAGCAATAGCAGGAAGGTCTATTCTTTCTCAATCGCCAGCTGCAATCGCCATCCTCAAGTCCATGCTTAAGGAACAGAAGCAAGCGCCTTCACCTTCTTCGTCATCTTCTATTTTTATGAAAGAGTGTGGATGTCAACATGATTGGATGAGTGCATTCTGTCTCAGGGCCGACAAATACAGGGCAATGGATGCAGCGCAGGCGCCATCTGTGTGCATTTGCAGGTAACACAGCTCTTGGATTTTTTAAGAATATGCACACTAACTTTGGTTTGCAGAAGAAAAGACGAGGAAGAGAAGACATGCAGCCAATTTTTAGCCAGATGCTTTCCAACTGTCAAGCGCTTCAAAGCGCCTTCATCTAATAGCAAACCTACGGAGATGTCTACCGGCAGGTAGTTGTTAAGGCGTGCGTTTCAACTCAAAACCTGCCAGTATCAATAGTATCCAGTAGAGATGGACATTTGGCTTTTTGCAATAGTGCGATGCAATATATTTAAGCTTTAGCCAATTGCGATGCGATATTTCTGACCCCAATCCTTAGCGTGCAATGCGATATAGTGTGCATCGTGCCGATTTCAAGTATCTAGTAAAAATTGTCGATGATTTTTATTGATAATAAGCAGCTAAAGAATCTCATTAATTGTATCCTGAGCAAAAAAATATATCTTAAGTCGAAAAACATCTCCAACAAAACAAGATTACGATAAATACACAAGTTTTTGAGTTGGAGGGTCATGACCAAGTTGATGATAAGTGAACGGGTAGTAAAGGGATAAATTTTGCAAAAATTTTTCTTCCCAGGGTACTTTCTCCCCTGGTTATTCTCCCCAGGGTACTCTCCCCACGGCATTGTTGTCTTCTGGACAAGGGTAAGGGTACAGAGGTAAAGGTCCAGAGGTAAGGTTCTAGGAATAAAGAATTTAGCATGGATCATTGAAGTTACAGTAAAGTTTGACCAAGGAAGCAACGCACAAGCGAAGCCTTGGTCAGACTTATTGGTTGATGAGTTTCGTTACGTAATAATTTCCATACTAATGAAGGCTAAATTAAATTTCCATACTTTCTCGTCACAGAAAGTTGTTTTTTCATCTATTGTTACTTAGTTTCCATATTTTGCCTTGGTAGATCAAGGTAAAAAAACGTTATAAATGGTATTTTGAGACCCCAAGTGCTGCACTTAAGCACACAGCTAAGCCTTAGGGTAGACAAAAATTCATTTTCCCGTTGTTATTAATCTCTTTTTCAGTTGTTCTTGCTGTTTTAACCAGCCCGACAATTATTGTACCCAGCTGGAGTGTCATGGGATGTACCCCGACTTCGGAGTGACCAACCACACCTCTTGTAAATGCTACAACCAGACCAACTACCCTCACCATATTTGTGCCTTCTCACCGGACCAGCCCTCTATCGAACTATGGAATGGTGGAGTGACTCCCATTGAAGCAGTTATTGCTTTTACCTCACGGCCTTCTGTCCCTGCCTCCTCAAATGCCAAGTCTAAGTCCGTGGGCGAGTCATGGTTGACTCAGCGAGTGGCATATGTGGGTGTAGCAGCCCTTTTTTCCTTTTTCTTAATAATTTGTGGAGGTATTCTCTTCACCAAATCCAGCAAGGAGAGGCGCAACAAAAATACTATCAAAGAAGAGGGAAATCTAGAAGAAAGCAATGAGTTAGATCACTTAAATCAAGACAGGTGTGTAGAGGGCAACCGTTTCATGCAAACTCCGAATATCGTAAATGCCTGATCTCTGAGGAAAAGTCAACTGTATTTTTATGGCCGACCAACACTACGTAATTTACTTACTAAAAAACTTGGAAACTCGTAAATTTGCAAACTCTTAACACAAGGCTCAAAATTAGAAGAAAAAAGGATTGCAAAACGACGACAGCAAAGATAGAGAAAAGCCAGAATTATTTAACCGAAAGCTGAGAGGCAGAACATGCGAGAACAACATTATTTGCTAGGGCGACGAGATAAAACTGCACAATTTGAGGCAATCAATTCCGACCTTAAAAATGCCTTTATTATTAATGCTTTTATTATTAATGAAGATTTATTAAAGATGGGTTTCATTACTTTTAAAATTACTAATTTCTTTGTTAATGATGCCCACAGTAGAAATTCTGAAGACCTGTCTATACGTCTGCCTTTGCATTAAGCTGTAGCTATAAGAGGTGTCTGCAGTGGACAGCTAAACGCCACACTCAGTTGCTAAAGCTAAAGACCACAGCCACAGAGCGACCAATTGCACAAGAAATTAGTCTACCTATGTTTCATTTATATCCTACCTTCATATCTATTTGACCGTTCTTTTACCAATCAACAGCACCTTCTTGATTGAAATACTGAACCAAATTCTGACGGATTTCTTCGGCCTCCACTCGACTTCTGTTCACACTACGTCTTCTCAATTCTGTCGGCTGAAGAGATCAAAGAGGGTTCACCACTTTAGTTGGCCACAACCCATTCGGTTCATTTCCCAGCCTCGTGTCCACCATTACACCTGCATTGAGAGATCCTTCGCCAATAAGAAAATTGTGAAATGAACAGCAGGTTTAGACTATCAAGTCGGCTACTACATCAATTGTCTCAATAGGCTTCAGAAGAACTCTCCAGAGAGCACTCATGATTCCGAACGTATTTTTGATTACCCTACGACCACGAGAATAAGAATAAAAAGAGATCACAAACAAACAAGTGAACAAGAAGTGAATTAAAAAAAACGCCACACAACTTTTAAATATTCTAGAAAGCGTTCACAGCCGTGGCGTTGTAGACACCAAATCACTACAGCCAAACGCCACCGTTGTAGACAGGCTTTTAGCTGGAAAAATGTATGCTGGTTTGTTCGGTTTAATCCATAAGTTTAGGAGTTTGCAAGTTTTTGAGTCAGAACGTTATTGGTCAGCCTATTTTTTGTTGTAGTTAGCAGTATTTTTTGGCTATAGTGTTATTTTAAAGAGATGATAAACACGTTCAGCTACACTCCAGTCTTTCGGGGCAAATCTGTGGCTAACAAATAGTCGACTTTAACTCTACTGGATTATATACCCCCCCTCTCAAAAAAAAATCAATATACCCCCTCCTAGATGTAACTGCCACAAAATACGTGTATCATTTGCCCTAGCCGTTTTTAGGGACCTAAAAACGGTAATGCGAATCGTTTTAGGCCAGTGTTTTATGGTTAAGGCAGTTTTTTCTGCAACCTATTTATAAAATTATAAAAATTTATATAAACGATTGGGGGCTTGACGTTCTTTATATGGCACAGCACCGTAACGGGCACCCTTGTGATCGATTGGAGTATTGTTTGAGTTTGAAACGAGGCGTCTACCAATCAATTCATTTATTCGTGTTCAACCGAGAGCCAGGATTGTTAACTCAATTTTTCAAGAATTAGACAAATCTGGAAAAAGAGGCCAGTTAACCCTCGATGAACAAATTTGCTTCCCGTCAAAGTGCTGTCTCCTCATTTCATTCTGGTCTTTCCATTGCATATTGTAGGACTGTGCTGATCTCGTTGTCAAATTCTAACATATTTTCTCATTTTGTGATACAAACTCCTTCATTATTTACATACATTACTCAAAGAGAAATTTTGCTTCTCATAGGTATTCGTCCGCATTTTATAAAATTTCTTAAATTGACTCAAGCGACATCTCTAGGCACAGATTTTCATGAGTATGAGTTATACGCCAGGTCTTGGCTAACCTGTGCTGGTCTACCTTGAGCCTAACGCTTGGTTGTATGCGTAAGAGTGTAAATAGTGTATTAGCAAGAACTTGAAAATTTTATAAAATGCAGGCGGATAACCTATAAATACCAAAATTTTTATTAGTTTTTGAAGTGGCTTTACAAGATAATAGACACTTCATCCCCATTGGCTATTGTGTCGGGGGAGTGCAATAACATAGGAGTAGATGGTACACTGCACTCTGAGACCGCCTTCAAAGTAGGTATGAAAGGTCCATTTCTGCAGATGCTTTTATTGCTCTCGTCCATAGCCGAATACATCTTGTTGTTTCTCTTCTGGGAGTCGGTCCTCTCGACAGCCCTACATGAGAGGTACACACTGCTCATCTTCCTAAACTGTTGGTTGCACAGCACGAACACAAAGAAAGGGATAGTGGCATTGATGACAGAGAGCAGGTTGTTGGTGTTGTTGATTATGCAAATATTGGCATTGTGGTGTTGACTAGAGGCTCCCTTCAAGGCGACTGCTCCAAAGGTGAGCAGAGCTGGACCTTCAAGCAGCAGATGTGAAAGGGTGGTAGCACAAGTCATTCGTATCACACATTTGCGACGCTGGGAGAACGCCTCACCCAACTCCTGAAAGGATTCGATATATTGTGGTTATGCTCGTGCCTTATCACAGATTGGAGGTTATGTTGTTAAGTTTTTGATGGGTTGCGATTAAAAGATGTCTGACTAAAACTTAGTTCAAAGACTTTTAGCTCGGCATAGAGGCGTTTAGCCTATTTTGGGACAAATGTCCCAAAATAGGCTAAACTGCTTATCGTAACGCCAAGCTTTTGAAATTTGAATTTTTTTTTATTGATTTTTCCATGGTCGGGTCTCTTTTCTGTTATTTTCGCTCTTCTTTTTTTGTAAAGTTTGTGTTTGAGTTTTAAGAGAAGTCTAAAACTGTTAATTTTCAAATTTTTAGAGCATCCTTTGAAACCCTTTAAAAGCATCTTCAAGTTTCGGTTACCTTCTTTATGTTTACGTCTTGCTTCCTTGGGATAAAGGGTTTTAGCTGGACAGCTGAAAACAGCAGGAATTTTATTCGCTCATCAGGCTGGAAAACTACAAAAATACGCTTATAGATTATTAGTCCACATAAAACCCTACATCCAAACAAAATGAGACATAAAGGTTTTTTCGACGATTTCCCTT